>PVJH01028904.1:0-26713 GCA_004026705.1 Nesogale talazaci | reverse complement strand
GGTCTTTAATTCAGATTTGAGAATAGGTGTGGTTCCTTGTCCTGACTCAGATTTTCCCGACATAGATTTCTAACGAGGCTTTGTTTTACAGTGAGGGAGTAGAGCAAGATGAATAGGACAGGGAGAAAGGCCAAGGCCACAGCAGGTTGCAATCTTAGGGAAAATATCACAGAAGGATTTAAGGCTGGTTCCGGAGATGAAGGATGGAGTGTGAGTTACACTTCTGAGTTCACTCCCTCAAGCTAGTTATACACTGGCTAAGGTTGCCTCAAGGAAACATGAACTTTCAGGATTGTAGACAAAGAGCCACTTGAGACACTGAGCAGGCACACTAGAAAACAAAATCACCACAAAACCAGGAGAAAAACTACTCATTCACTGCTATTGAGTTGATGTCCATTCAAAGTGACCCTACAGGACAGGGTAGAAGTGTCCCTGTGAGTTTCCCAGACTATAACTCTTTGAAGGAGTAGAAACCACCCCCCCACCCTTTCTCCCTCAGAGCAGCTGGCGGTTTCAAACCACTGCCATGTAGATTGCAGCCAAATTCATAACCACTACACCACCAAGACTCAAGCCAGAAGGGCACACAAAATGTGTAAAACAGATCTGATCTGAACAGACCTGAGTCAATCGGGGACAGTGGAGTAGGTAGAGTGTCAGGAGGGTTGGGCCTTTCAGCCATGAATTGTTCTCACAGTTCCCAAAGTCTTCATCAGGAACCTTACAGAATGAGAGTTTGTGGGGAGTCATGCCAGGACCCAAACTCAATGAGGTCAATTTATATCTAGTAGTGCAAGTTCGAGACTAGATTTAAACACTGGGCTAGAAATGTTTTAAGGAATCTTGAAAAACAGAGTTGATAGCATTTGTTTTTTTCCATCGGAATTTATTAAAACCCATCTTTTCCACATGCTTTGGCTTCACTAACCCTTTCAATGCATATTGAAATCCTTCTTTGATTGAGCAAAGATAGCCCATTGCCTGAACACTTAGCATCTGTTAAGAACTCAGAATCTTTCCCATGTTGTACACTTCAATATGCATTTTAATTTCCCAAAAAGACTGCAAGATTCTTAAAAGCAGGGCTTTCATCTCAAATATTCTTTATCCTTCTCCCCTTAGCATTTGAAAGAGAGCCTGAGAGCCTATTGTGGGATATTCATAAACACATATTGGTTGTTAATTATCCAAGAGAATGTCCAATTATTATTTGAAATAAATATCATTAACTGTTATGTTGCACTAATAATAATTACTTTAGTAGTGATAAAAAGTATATTTCATTGATAATAGACCTTTTGTTAAAGATATTACCCTTTTTGTTGAATTTCAATGATGGTATTGTGTTAGTATGGGTAGACAAAGAAACAGATCCAGAGACACTCATATGTGTGTAAAAGAGAACTTTATTATCAAAGAGCAATTATATACTAGGAAAACATCCCAGCCCCATCCATTTCAAGTCCATAAGTTCAATATTAGACCATATGTCCTATACCAGTCTATAAATTCCTCTTCAGACTTACACAATACATTCACTGATGCTGATTGCAGGAAGATAACAGGCCAGTGGGTGAAAACTCTTGTAGATCCAGTAACAGTGGAAGTATCTCAGATTTGGCATTAGTCTCCACATGGCTCCTCCAGCTCCAGGACCCTGGCTCCATCCACATAGCTCCATGTAAAGTGACCAGATTTCAAGTGGGACACCATTGACTGGGGGGAGGGGGGAGGAGGGTGGGAAGGTTCTTGATTAAAAATTTGGTCTATATGGAGCAACAAAAATGTTCATAGAACACAAAAATAGTATTGCAATATTTACGTTAATTTTAAAACATTGTGGGATGCGGGACAAATGTTAAAAAGCAGGACGTCTGTTCACCTTATCCATGTGGCTTGTCTACCACGAATGTTGAGAGTGTGGGTCTGGCCTCCAGTAAGCTATTCATCTCCATCGCACACTTCCAAATGAGGCCATCAAGCTGAGACCTGTTTGACAGCCCGAATTCCAACCCTTCACTCTTATTAGTCTCAAGTTGACACCAGATTATGTAACTACCATGGTATGTTACTCAATTTAAGCTAAAATGAGTAGTACATTTAATGAGCAAGAGACAGTAGTAGAGGCATACATGAGTGATATGGAGAAAGATAGAGAGGCACAGAGGAAAAGGAGAGAAAAAGGTAAGGAGGCAAAAAAATGGACTCAACACTAAGAATACTGGGTGAGAAGTTCGGTGATGTCAATTGCCTTATCAGGCTTGCTCTTTGCTCCCTGTTTGGCCTTCAGCAGGCATTGTGCCTCGGCTGAAGGAGTTATACTAGATGAGGTCTGTAATGAACTTTCAATGAGCAAAGTTTCATCAGATGTGTTTTCTTTAGTTATGAAAGAGGAAACACTACGGAAACAAACTTAGCCAATGACGTGCAATCAATTCAACTCCTGCATTCTCACTGTTCCATGTGCAGGTTTGTAATGACAGGATCCCACATTTCCAACTATAAATTCATTTATGATACACCCATAGAATATCATGCTTGGCAAAGTAGAGGGGCAGCAAACGTGTGGAAGGCCCACAGCAGGTTGACATAGCTGTTTCACAAGGGACCCAAGCACAGGAACAATTGGGAGGATGGAGGAGGACCAGTCGGGATGTCATTCCGTTGTACAGAGGATTTCTGTGGGCTGCAGTGCATCCATGGTACCTACCAACAACAACATAGCCATTGGAGTTCTGTGGGCATAGTGGTTGCACATTGGGCTGCTAACCGCAGGGTCATCAGTTGGAAACCACCAGCTGTTCATGAAAGTTGAGATTTTCTACTCCCATAAAGAGTAGAAACCCACAGGGGGAGTTCGACCCTTTCTTTGAGGGTCACTATGAGTTTGTTTGTTTGTTTGTTTGTTTGTGGTTACTCTTAGGGGTAACGTGTGTGAAGTAATTATTTGACAATAAGACAATGAGGTAAGGATGAACGGTTTAGTTAATTCATTCATCAAGCTTGTGTTCAGGATCTACTAATGTAAGGAATTGGCTGAGGTGTACAGAAAATCTTGGGGAGGCATATTTTTCCTCTTTGGGAATTTACACATTGATCTTAGAATAGTTCCATCAGTCAGAAAATGCAGGAGACAACCCAATTGGGAAGGTCTCATTCCCATTATCTCTTTCTCCAGTCATTTCCCAGATACCTGCCTTACTTCCTTTCAAATAAGAAAGAATTTGGTATTCCACATACTTTGGTTACAAACTAACTAGGATCTCAGGCAACTCAACCAATCTCTAAAACTCAGGTTACTACCCTGCTTAAGGAGTAACATGCTCTCAAAAGAGTCCTCATGCCATAATAGTTGAGAATTCAGTTGCTAGTCGAAAGGTTGGTGGTTCAAATACACGCAATAGCTTTGTGGGAGAAAGACTTTGTAATTTGATCCTGTAAAAATAATTGTCTAGAACATTATATGGGCCACTCCTCCTTAGCTACATGGAGTTGCTGCTATGTATGGAAAGAGACTTAATGATACCTAACATCACTTGCCTCATGTAATCTTATGAGGAAATAAAAGTATTGGGGACCAAATATATATTTTAAAAGTTTTGAATAATTATATAAGAATTTAATTAATTAGTCAATTATAACATCATTTACTTATCTACAGTTGGTTTCCTATCACATAAGGGAAAAATATGAATTTGTTAGCTTTATAGAATTTATCTTTACAAATGACTCTTCTAATATACAGATTTGCTTTCTGAATTTGGAAAGATTGTTGCAACTGTTCATCAAATTCATATACAGCTATGTATGTTATACTTTCTTTTATTATGACAGAAAGTATGGAACTGCTCATATAGTTCTGTGCAGTAAGATCTGTGAGAGTCAATTTAATGAGATGCCCTATAACCTATATACAGCTTCAGAAACCCTACAGAGGGTCACTATGTGTCGAAATCAGAACAATGGTAATGGGTTTGGGTTTTTTTGTGTGTGTGTAATGAAAGCTTATTCAAACTATTACCCTGACAGGTCACAAAATTTTGGTCTCCTGAAAATTGTTGAAGATAAAAAGATCCATCAGGTGCTCACAGAGTAACTGAAAATGTTTACCAAGCCAACCCTTCGTCTAGAAACCAACAAAAGAAACAAGACTTTGACAACGGCACTTGGAGAATCAAGTCAGTATATTAAGGTGAGAGAGAATGCCAATAAGGCATTTCAAAGTTAGTCATCTGTATTCATCAGAATTCTATCCATTCATCCACTCTTTCAATCTCCATTGAGCAGCTGGCATGTACAAGGTGTTGCATTCATTGCTGAGCAGAGCACAGGCTCCATACTGAATGTGACATCGTTAGTGGGCCTGGCTATTACTCCAATCTCTGAGCAGTTAAGTCACATTTAGCAAGATAACACTGCGTCAAACAAAGTCACTACCTTCTAGTATCAGATCCAACAGTTCTTCCCACATGTCCATCTGTTAATCTTTAAGGTTTGTTTTCCATTTCTGATAAAACCGGTAACGCTGTCAATCATCCCATGACCCTTTTAGAGTACATACAGGGCATCTTTGTTTTCCTCGGAGTTAACTCAGAGGCGAGCCCACAGAACAGTGAAACCCCCGGGATGGAAATGAGGTGTCTCTGTGACAGTAGACTCCTTCTTTGGCTCCCGTTTTTCCGAGATCAACATGACTGAGTCACAGTGGATGAACCCAATGATTGTTTCGATTTGCCTTCCTTGGAGTCATTCTCTGAGTCAGTGGATAAACTGGGGTCAGAACTTAGCCTTGTCATATCAAGACTGAGCAGTTCTACTATATTTATCCAGGGTCTCATGATTCTTAGTGCTTTTGCGCTGCCCTCTAATTTGCACTGTTCCTGCTGTAATATCTAAACGGGAAGTTGCCAGCTAAAATGGTCATTATCCGAGAAATCTATTTAAACATGTTTATAAGGTCAAATGAAGTGGGTGGTGGATAAGCTAGACAGAAAACAACAAAAGCTGTGGCTCAGCAATGCCAGTGCCCTAAGCTACACAGGGAAGTGTTTTATATTGAACGAGCACATGGTAGGAAAATTTAACAGTTCAGAAAAAAGGCCGTGTCCCCGAAATGATATCTGAATGCAGGATTGAGCAATCAAAATATTCAACCAACCAATTGATTTCTTTTAAGAAATTGGAAAATAGATGACTTATTTTTAACTTAATGAATCAACAAAACTGAACTCCAAAACCAAAGTTTGAAAAAGATTTGTACTTTCTCAGGGCACATCAACCAGAGAAAAGAGTGGAATAATGAAGAAGTAGCCCAGAACCAACCCAAACTGACCTTTGATGAGATGAACAGTAGGTAATAGTGAGTGTTAAAGATCCAGAGGGAGATAAGGAAATTGAAGGAAAGGCGAGTGCCACTTGTAGCTCGAATTAGGCCACTTCTACATTCAAGGTTGTAAAGAACAGTTTTCCATTCCAACACAACTCACATCTCAGAGATTTGAAGCAACTACTTCATTACTTGACCCCAGACACTGCCTAATGACTATTGAGTATCAGTGAGAAAGAGAAAAGCAAAAGGAAAAAGAAGGCAAGAGTGAAGAAAAAAACTACTGTTTTTTTTTTCTTTTCTGATTTTCCCTTCTAAGAAATGCAGCTGGGAGTTTGGGAGGCTTCAAATGATTAAAAAATAAAAAAAGACGAAGTATACAAGCTGAAAATGTTTCCTATACAGTTTTTAGTAATGCAAAAAAGGTAAAGATTGAGCACTTAGAGCAATTTTTTACCAGTCATAATGGTTATTGTCAAAAACCATAAAGGAGGGTTAATATTTGAGGTGTTAATGAATGAAACTAATGGCTCTCTCTTTCTACCCAAGCCTCACTAAGACTTGTTTTTCCTGTGAACTGATGCAGTTAGGTCATGACTATGACAGCATACTATGTTCCCCTTCATTCCTTCTATTCCACCATAAAATTAAGCTTCCTTTATCCCTTTCTTCCTTGTCCAGAGTCTCTTCTCGTTTCTGTTTTCCAGATGGGACTTTCAGACAATCACTGGGACAGATCTAATAAGAATGAAGAAAAAGAAGCGAGAAATGTTGGGAAAGAGCTGTAAGACAGAGTAGCACGTGAAAAGGGAGATAGGGAGACAGCACAGAATGATCAGAGAGAGTGGGCAAGAGAAGATCCATGAAAATAGTTTGGGTATGTTGCAAAGATGGCTCTTTCTAGGGTTGTGCTGGTCTTTGCAGGAACCACCGTTCACACGGGGCCACTGTTACTGTTGTGAAGTGCCACTTTACAGATTCTGACTCATAATGGATGCTATTTATAACAACAACTATTATGATTATTATTAACACTGTCTGATCCTAAATCATAGTCCCAATCCTACATATGTCTACCTCATTATTATAGCCATTGTGTCAACCCATCAAATTGAGGTCTTCTTTTTCGATGTCAATGAGGTTTTCCTATTGTTTGCCTTCCCTTTATTTTACATGTATCATGTACTCTAGTAGGGGCTGGTTCCTCCTGAGAACTTGTCCAAAGTACAAGAGACGATGTTCACCATCCTCATTTATCAGGAACATCTTCCAAGATGTTTATTTGTTCTTCAGGCAAATAATTGCATGTATATTCAATATTCTTTGACAGTGCCATAATTAAAATGCATCAGTTCTTCAAGGTCTTCTTTGTTGTTCACTTTTCAACTTTTACATGAATATGACACTGTTGAAAATACTCTGGCTTGTGTTAGGCATGCCTCTATCCTAAAAGTGACAGTTTAGTCTTCAACATTCTAGAGAGACCTTTTATAACAGATTTGTCCAACATAACACATTGTTTGATGCTTGACTGTTGCTTACATGAGCATAGGCTGTGGATCCAAACAAGATAAACTCGACAGCTTCAATCTTTGCTCTGGTTATCATGATGCTCGTTGTCTGTTGGTCCGGTTGTCAGGGTCTTAGTTTTCTTGACATCGATATGCAATCTTACTGAAGGCTAGCTATAGTCCTTCACCTTCATCAAGTGACCCTTCCTTTCAGCAACCAAAATTGTATCATATGCCCATAATAGTGTGCCAGCAAGATATTAATGATGTTCCCTTTAATATTCATGCTACATTCTTCTTATACTCTGATTTTTCATATTGCTGGCCCAGCCAGAGTTTAAATAAATATTGTGAAAGGATAAAAAGGTGACACATACCTTTCCTGATGTTAAATCATTCAGTATCCCCTTGGTCTCTTCTAAGCACTGCCTCCTGGTTTATGTACATGCATATAATTAAGTGTTCTGGAAATTCCATTTTTCAAAATGTTATCCATAGTTGGTTATGGTCCACACAGTCAAATGTCTTTGTGTAGTTCACAGTACACAAATAAACCCTTTCTGGAAAAATAAAAAGAAAGAAACCTTTTCTGATATTTTCTGTTTTCCTCAAGATTCATTAGCTAGCAATAATGCTATTCCTTCTTGCATGTCTTCCTCAGAATGCTGCTTAAATTTCTGGCAATTATCTTTTGATGTATTGCTACATACATTTTTAAATTATCCTCAGCAAGACTTGCATTCATGTGATAGTAATCACATTGCTCAACGATTGAGATTATTTAGGGATACGTTTTTTGGAATGAACACAAATGTGGATCTCTTCCTGTTAATTGGCCAGGTAGTAGTCTTCAAAATTACTTGGCAGAGACTAATGGGAACGTCCAGTGCCGTATTAGTTTACTGAAGCATTTCAGTTTGGATTTCATCAATTCATAAAGCCTTTTTTTTTTGTTGGTGGGGGGAGTGGAGTGGAGTGATTAATGCCATCACAGTAGCTTGAAGTTCTTCTCTCAATACTATCTGTTTTGACCATATGTTACCTTTTGAAATGGTTCTAGGCCAAACAATCCTTTTTGGTAGAGTGATTCAGTATATTCTTTCTACTTTCTTTTGAGGCTTCTTATATCATTTCATTTTTTACCCATCATATCCTTAACTATTGCAATTTAGAACTTTATTTTTTCTTTTAGTTCTACCAGCTTGATATGTGCTGTGTTCTTCCTTTTGGCTTTCTAACTCCAAAACCAAAAAAAGTGGTATAACTGCTCTTACAAGTTTTTGAGACAATAGTTGTTCAGAGGAGTAGAAAGCCTTATCTTTCTCTTGTGGAGCTGGCTGGTGATTTCAAACTGCCGACCTTGGTGTTAGCAGAGCAATGCATAAGCACTGTGCCACAAGGGTGCCTCTTCTAATTCCAGTCTCTGAGTAGTTTACTATCAAGCTTTATTATGTCTTCTTGGTCCACCTTGAAACATTTCTATTCATCCCTTTGACTTCATCATCTCTTCCATTTTCTCTATCTACTTTATGTTCAAGAGTAAGTTTCAAAGTCTCTTCTGACCCACTTTGGTCTTTTCTTTCTGTCTTGTCTTTTTAATGACCTCTTACTTCTTACATGAACGATGTACATCATGTCATCTCAAAGTTTGTGCGATCTTTGGTCTATCCTGCTCAGTTAAGCAAATCTGATCTTGATAGAATTTCCAAAGTCAGTGGAGTGGATTAATTCAGGGTTTCAATTTGATTCTCATGGGTTTGTTTTCATTTCACTCAACTTCAACCTGAACTTATAAATGAGCAATTTATAATCTGTTCCACAATTGGCCCTGATCTTGTTTTGATTAATGATATTGAGTTTCCCTCTCATTTGTTATGCTAAAAATGTAGTCAATTTGATTTCTATATATTCCGTATAGAGCCACCCATATACATAGTTGCCATTTATGTTGTTGAAATTAAGGTATTTACAATGAAAAAGTGATTGATCTCACAAAATTCTATCATTTTTACCCCCAATTTTGTTTCTATCACTGTTAGGCTGGGATGACTAGAGAAACAAATCAAGTTACACCCATATATGCCTAAGGAAGAGCTTTATATCAAGAACTAATTATATATCAAGAAACTATCCTGGCTCAGTCCAACTCAAGCCCATAAGTCCAATACTAGTCCATATGTCACTTATTAGATGTGCCACATTGAGTGGTGCAGAATGATCGCAAGTCAATGGGTTCAGAGTCATGTAGCTCCAAGGTCAGGCAACTCTCATGGTAGACAGTAAGCAGGAAGATGAAGGGGGAGCCAGAAAAGTTTTACAGGGTCCTACTTATGACAAGGTCATCCTTCCAAAGAGTCAACAGAAGAATATGACCTGATTGGCCATTGGATCTAATCCCTAGCCAAGAGTCTAATTTCCACAGACCATGACTTGTCTACTTGACACTTGTACACAATTCAATAGCCATACATAATCCCAAAACAAATACAGTAGTAAAATCATCTTTGCACTAACATAACACAACGAGCGCATGTTCAACTGAAATCACCAGCCCCATTTAAACTTTACATTCTATAAGTGAACAAAACAAAAAAATATCCTATGCCTAATCCTATAATCCTATTAACCTTCCCTCCCTCATGAAAATATGTAAGCCAGTCACTTCATGCCTTCATGTCACCCCCTCTTGGAATTTCCAATTTCTTTTTCTTTAAACAAAGATTTTATTGGCACATAATCCATATAGCATGCAATTCAACAGTTATGAGTGTTATGATCATTACCACAGACAATTTTAGAACATTTTCTTCTTTCTTGTTCTTGTTGCTATTAACTCCCTATTCCCCCCAACTTCCTCGGCCATACCACCAAGAAACTATTAGTTCAGTTATTGTCTCTAACAGTGTACCTATACTAGATTTTGTATACAGAAAAACATGCAAAAACAATAATAAGAGATGAAAGCAAAAAAATACCCAAAAAATCTAACAACAATAATAAAATAAAGCAGAGGCAACCCTTAACAGAAAAGGAAGTAGAAAATATTTAAAAACCTGGACCAAATATAAAATGGGTAAAAAGAGAAATCAAATGACAAGGTGTTAAATCATTACATTTTCAATGATCCACTTTGCAATGTCCTCTGCAAGGCTTTTCATATTCCTCATCCTTGGTCAGAGGGGGATTCACCCTTCCATTCCCTCCAATCCACCCTCTCTCCACCCCTCCAGCAGCTCCAATCTAACCACCGGGTTGAAGGGGCTCAACCATCTTTTTCTCCCCACATCTGTAGGTTCCCTCTCCACTAGTAAACCCACTCCGGCCCATCTGGATTTGTGGGGTAGAGTTGGGACCATGATGGTTGGGGGAAGAAGGATTCAGGAACTAGAGGAAATTTGTATGTGTCATCACTGCACGGCTGCCCCTCGACTGGTCTGTCCCCTCGCCGTGACTCCCCTGTAAAGAGGTGACCAATTACCCACCAGTGGGTCTTAGGCCCCCATCCTGTTCTCCCCCTCATTAGTAATGATGAGATTCTTGTTCTTTGATGCTCGATACCTGGCCCTTTTGACCCTATTGATCACACATGCTGGCGTGCTTCTTCCATGTGGGCTTTGCTGTTTCTGTACTGAATGGTGACTCGATTATCTCCAAGTCTTTGAGAGTCAAGACATTCAATCATTTGGTAGCTGGACACCATCTTTTCTCCTACTCTGTTTGCCTCTGTATCCCTTTGTCTTCAGCGATATCAGGAGTCAATTTATCCATTGATTTTAGTTTTGTTCTTCGATGCCTGATGCCAGATTGTTTCAGCACCTCATGATCATACAGGCAAATGAGCTTCTTCTATGGCTAGGGATTTCCAATTTCTACACTACCTATGTCTATCAACACAGTACTCTGAAGTGTTATAAATGTGTGTGTGTGTAGATATATATACACACACACACATTTATGTCTATTTTTTATCCCACAATCTCTTCCCTAAGAATGATCTTTGATGTGAAGGATCTTCATTCCAGTTGGAACCTAGTATCCATAAACAAAGACAAGTTAACCTAGGTTATCCATAAAGTCAGCAGTCAGTATATATGAATTCACAGGATCAAAAATTTTATCTTAATCATGTCAGGTTCTGGTCAACTCAATATGGGCACCATCACTCAATCACCAATTGACTGCCTTGCCTTTCACTCACAGTCTCCTCGTGTCACAGGTTCAAATTCCACACAACTCTTTAAGTTTCAGACCAGATAGTCCACCCTCATTTCTCCTCTAGTCCCTGTGAATCAGGTCCATGAGTGTCAGTGGCTAGACTTAGCCTGTCTCTCCAATGCTACTTTTACCCCCACTTCCTTTCAACAAGTGGACCTAGGTGGTCACCTGGGGATCAGTTCAGGCTGCCCACAGACTCCTTTTAATATTCAGTCCTACAGGAGATTGTCCTTTTGTGTTTCCAAATTGCAAACCCCTTGTTCAAAATTGAAAAAAACCAAATTTGCCCTTTTTCCTTCAGTCTGCCAACAGGTCTAAAAAGTTTTTTCAAATGGAAATGTCCTCAGAACTCAAGGCACTGAGTAAAGTTTACCTTTTCAAAAACTTCTTTGCAGAAATGGAGGAAAGAAACACAGGCAAAAACTATTTATTGAGTTATACTTATAGATGTGTATATATGTAAATATATTAATTTATAATGAAAGGGATAGAAGGCAATGTACATATATTTATATGCTAAGTATTAAGGTAACATACTGACATTGGGTCTCTACACAAGTACTCCCTCATTTCAGAACACTTTGGTCTAATAAGCTGGCATCTTGTGATGGTCACTTTTCCAACATGCTCTCTGAAGGCAAAATGGGTAGATAAGCAAATGTAGTGAAAAGTGCTGATGGTGCCCGGCTATCAAAAGATACAGCATCTGGGGTCTTAAAGGTTGAAGTTAAACATGCAGTCATCTAACAGGGAAGTTTGTGTGATCAAGAGGTGTTGATAGGAGCAGTTATAAGGCTTTCCATTACCATGATCCAGTTCTACCTTACAAATCTGGCTAGACAAGAGAACATACTTTAGTATGGATAAGAACTCTCAACACATGGAATTCAGGACAGAAAACCCGCTCAGAAACAGTAGTGGGAATAGCAATATCATGAGAGTAGGGGGATGATTGGGGAGGGGAAGGGGGAGAAAGGAGGAATCCATCACAGATGAAGTGAGACGATGGACAGGGTAAGATATGAAGTAGCAATAACAATATATAATTGATCTAGGATTCACAGGGATGAGACGGTGGGGTAGGGAGTAGAAAAAGAGAAGCTTCTATCAAGAGCTCAAGTAGAAAATGTTTTGGAAATGATGATGGCAACATATGTACAAATATGCTTGATACAATTGATGTATGGAATGTTATAAGAGCTGTAAGAGTCCTCAATAGAATGATTTTTAATAAAAGAAAAAAAGCTTCTTTGCAGGCAATTCCTACAACCTATTTAACAGATACAATTTAATGAGAGAATGCAGTGAGTTTTCACATTACTTTCTGTAATCTGAAATAATTTTTTTCTTTCATTAATCAATCACTTTATTGGGGGCTCTTATAGTGCTTAGAACAATCCATATATCAATTTTATCAAGCACATTTGTATATATGTTTCCATCATCATTTTCAAAACATTGTCTTTCTGCTTGAGCTCTTGGCATCAGTTCTTTTTCCCTCCCTTGACTACCCTCCCACCCTCACAGGCCTGATAAATTATAGATCATTATTATTTTCACATCTTATGCAGTCGACCATCTCCCTTTATCCAAATTTCTATTGTTCTCCCTCTGGATTTATACTTGATTATTAGATTTGGTTCTCTATTTTTCCCACTCTCCCCCACACCTTCTCCCTATCTTCATCATTTCACTACTCCATTAGTGTTCCTGAGGGGTTTATCTAGCCTGGATTCCATATGTTAGGAGCACTTATCTGTACCAGTAGACATGCTCCCTTCTAGTCGGATTTGTAAGTTAGAACTGGGGTCATGATAGGGGTCTGTGTATTAAAGAACTATAGGAAAGTTGTGTGTGTCATTGGTGCTATACTGTGCCCTGATTGGCTTGTCCTTTCCTTGTGACTCTTTTGTAAGGGGATGGCCAATTGTCTAGAGATGGGCTTTGAGTCTCCACTGTGATTCCCATTATTTGCACCAATATATCTGTTTATTTTGGGTTTCCTGATGCCTAATACCTTATCCTGTCGACACCCTGCAATCACACAGGCTGGTGTGCTTTTACCATATGTGTTTTGTTGCTTTCCTGCTAGATGGCTGCTTCATTAACTTCAAGCATTTAAGATCCCAGATGCTATTTTTTTTAATAGTTGGGCACCATTAGTTTTCTTCATCACACATGCTTATGACTTTAGTGTTTGTATAGAAAAGTAAGCATCACAAAATGGTATGTTACTAGAACAAAGTGTCCACAATTGAGGGAGTACTTGTATAGAGACCCAAGGTCTGTATGCTACCTTAATACTTAACTTACATTTATATATATGTACATAGACCCATATTTCTATTGTTATATATTCATGTATTTGCATATTGCAAGCTTATATTTATACCTCTATAAATGTCTGTTGCCTCCTAATTCTTTCCTCTATTTCTTATTTTTCTCCTGTCCCCCTATCATTTTTGACTTTCATTTGACTCTCAGTACTTTGTCTTGGCTCCATTGCACTGGATCAAACCCTACCACACATATTCTACACCCTCCTTACCAACACTTTTAGATCTCTTATTATTTCTTTGTCCCTGGGCTTGCTGTTTCTCCTCTTCCTTTCTCCCACCTCCTCTTCTCCCATGTTCCCTTGAAGCTGTTCTTTTCTCCTTAGAATTGGTGATCCTGTTTATCCTATTTGGACAGACATGAAAAAAAAAAGCCTGTAAATGTCTGCTGACCCTTCTGAATGTTTTCCATTCAGATCTGGTGAAGTACCACACCCTGCCCACCAATTCTGATGTCTATTTTCAGAATTCCTCAGGTACTTAATTCGCTTTGCTCCCCTTGCTGCTTTGCCACACTCCCTTTGTGTTTCACTCTGATGGTGGGGAGGTCAGACCAGGTACACTTCTCACACCGGGTCTCCAATGCTGTCTGCTGTGGTCCTGTGGGTCAGTGGGGGGGGTGGATGCCCTGTCTATCACACATTATATCAATTAGAGTAGGCAGAAGACATCAATATGATCCTGGTACAGCCAGATCCTAAATACAATCTTTAAAACAATCAAATTCAATGCTGGGTTCTATAAACTACCCATTCGTATGCAACCGTGGCCATAGGTCTTTAGCAGAATCAAGCCAGGGGAAGGTCTTCTGTCAGTCATTTTGACTATGCACCATGGCTTTTGCCTTAGAGATGTTCAAGAGACATTTTTGCCCCCTGAGTTGCAATTTAACATCTATCACATTCGTTTACTCTATTTCATGTAGGAATAAACAAACACTGCTTGTAGGAATCAAAAGCTTCTCTCCCCAAGCCTCTTCCACAAACCAAAAGAGTAAAACATGTGATGATATCTGATTTCTGGCTTTCCAAGGAAAAATCCAATTCCACTCAACTGTCATAAGCAGAGGCCAAGCAAATATCCACTTTCCCTCTTCATGATTTGTTTCCCTATCACCCCACTCCCTGGGTACCCCAATGTGTTCAGCTGGGTTGACTAGAGAAACAAATCCAGTGATGCTCATTTATATGAGAAAGAGCTTTAAATCAAGCCGTGATCACATATCAAGAAAGTGTCCCTGCCTAGTCCAACTCAAGTCCTTCATCTGATACTAGTCCAGTATCAGAAGTCCCTCTTCAGACTCACACCACACCCACTGAGGCAGATGCAGGAAGATCACAGGCCAGTTGGTGCAGTCATGTGGATCCAAGGGCAGCAGATCTCAGGGTGGCTAGGAAATAGAGTGGTGAAGGGGAAGAGAAAAGCGGAGCTCTTCAGGCTCCTCCATATGGCAAGACCACACTCCCAAGGAGAAAGTATCAGGCTATGACCTGACTGACGTGTCTGATTGAACTTCTAGCCAGGTGTATGTAACTATCACAATTACCAAGGCCCATGTCTTCCAACTACTGTCTTCCTCTTTCCAACTTCACAATCACTAATAATGTCAATAATTCTTGGAAGTGCTTTTTCCTTTCTTTTTTCTTTCTTGGTGTGTGTGGGGGAGTACTTTTTCTAAACAATTCGAGATTGAAGTAGTTGGTAGAATTTATCAGTTTCTTAATTGACTTTATTGGTTGCTGTGTAAATCTGAATAACAGTTCTAGTACCAGGACTTTCTTATAGGAATATAGATACATTTTCTCACACATAGCATTGTATTTCAAGTGTGTTAGGGTTGATCAGAGAAACAAGCCCAGTAGCACTCATATATGTATAAGAAAGAGGTTGATATCAAGAAGTAATTATATATCAAGCCACCATTAATTATATATCAGAAAGGTTTATGTCCAAAAGTCTGAAATGAGTCCAAAATCCCTATGCAGACTCTTGGAGCTGCATGCAATGATGCAGAATGCATCACAGGCCACTGGTGTGGAATGGTGTGGATCCAATGGCGAGGGCTGCATCACAGGGCCCACACAAGTGTCAGTGCCGCTCATCAAGAGGAAGGTGACGGCAGAAAAAGAGAAGGGCTGGCCTCCAGAGAGCTATTTATTTTGTTCACACCTCCAAAGTTGCTCATCAAGCTGTGACCTGATTGACAGCTTCAACTCAACACATATCTTCTTACTGGTGCCATCTTGGCACAAAAGCCCCCTAACTGCCACATCAAGACTTTAGGACAATGAATATTCTGTCATTCTTGAACATGCAATTCTGCTCATAATAAACCATATACTTGTCCAACTCAAAACAGGAAATGTCAGTCTATTTCAGCTTCCTAATGTCTAGAATAGCAATACACATTGCATTTCGCTTTTAATGGCTTCCAAATTTCCTTTTATTTTTTTAACCCTAACTCTAGACTTCCAACTTTTCATATGTCACACATTCAATGTCTTGATTATTAATGAATGCTTCCAGGTGTTTCTTCTCATTTTGCGTCAGGCCCATGAGTAAATACATGTTTCAAACGCTTTAGTTAATCTACATCATAAAGTACACTCTATTTGAGAAAGTAGCTCTTTCATACTTGTGTTTTAAGCGCCTTCCAACGTGAGGAGCTCCTCTTCAGGAACTCCAACAGACAATGTTCTACAGCTCTTCACAAGGTCATTAGTGCTCAGTGAATCATTAGTAATGACTAATCCTCGGAAATAAAGCCACAATTCCTTCTTCCTAGTCTGTTTTTAATGAACTGTGGAATGACATTAAGAACAGCACACAAGAGGGAAACAAAAGATCATTAAAAAGACAAGAAAGAAAGACAAGATCAAAGTAGATTTCAGAAAAAGGCTATAAACTAGTTCTTAATCATAGAGTAGCTAAGGCAAATGAAAGAACTGTTGAAGCCAAAGAACTGAATAGAAAATTCCAAAGGGCAGCTCAAGGAGACAAACTAAAATATCATGATTAAATATGCAAATGCCTAGAGTTAGAAAAATAAAAAGGAAGAATACACTCAGTATATAGTAAGCTGAAAGAAGTAAAGAGAAATTCAATATTCAAGTTGCAATATTGGAAGATGTTATGGGTAAAATATTTGAAAATGCTGGAAACATCAAAAGAAGATGAAAAGAATATGCAAAGTCACTGTCCCAAAAAGAGCTGGTCAATATTTAGCCATTTCAAGAGGTAGCAGGGTGGGAGGGTTTTGCTTATTTTTTAAGGCATCAAACGTATGGCTTTTCAGCTGTGGTATCTTCACTCTGAGATGTACAGTCTCCTTCATAAGATGTTTTATATCTCCATTTCAAATATTAAAACAAATTTTAATATAAGGTGCACACCACATGCCCTTGTGGAAAACTGATTTTATTGACAAGTTATGAAGTAGTGTAAGGAAGTATAGTTAAGACTAGGAAATACTACCCAATTTTTTGTTATGTTGCAACCTTGTTTCAGATATGGAATTATATATCAGTCAAGATTAAGTCCAAAAGTTTGAAATTATGGAATCAGATAACAACACTGACAATATTATTAGGAAGTTAAAATTTTTTATTATTATTTAGCAGCAACTGAGTTTCTGGGTTTGAACCCCTTGGCAGCAAGAAACAAGTTCTCTCATTGGCACATTAGCACCTAAGAGTCAAGAGGCTAACTAAACTACACAAAAGATACTGCACTTCTGATTATAGCATTTGGAAGAAAAAGAAGTTGTGCTATATGTTGGAGGGTTTAGGGGCTACAGAAAGAAGACACCAGGAGAATGTAAAATGCTGTCACACTCAGTCTTCAAAGTCTTTTACATGTCCTCTGTGATAACCAGCATAGTAGGCCAGATCATCTTTCATGGTAGCCTTTCACCTTCCCTTCCAGGAACCACACATTTCATATTCTTCTTTTTTACTTTGCTTTGCTTGCTTCTTTTTTTCACTACAAAGCACAATCAGTAAATTAGTCATCTTTTAAAAAATAATCTGTTCCCAGTGAAATATACACATCTAGAATTAAAGGCTTCCAAAAGGCAGGCATGATATAGAGACTTTTCATATTGTTTAATTTTACCTTGTCACAGCTTTCCAGTCTTTGTGGAGGCATCTCTTGAAGATAGGTTCATACATCAGTAAGTAGTACAAAGACTGTACTATTTACACCAAAAGTTTCTTTTGCTAGTTCGAGGTCTGGCTCTTCCTGTGATTTCTTTAGTCATTAGTTTAAGTGTTCATCTGCTGTTAGTCCTTCAGGTCCTTCAGGTTCTTCCAACCTCTTTTTAACTTTTTCTTGCCTTTTCTTTGTTTTCTTTTTATCCTTAAATCGTCTCTGTTAGTGTTTTTTCCTTTCTGATACTTTAACTTCTGCTTTCTCCCAATTCTCCTTTTTTCCCATCCTTCTTCTTGTCCCCCCAGCTATCCTTGATGTCTTTGTCCTCATTCTTACCTTCCCAGTGATCCCTACCTCTTACCTTCCGCACCAGGTCTCCACAGGGAATGTGTCAGCATCCAAAACCAAAGGCTCCACTACCTGGAATAGACATGGCCTTTGTGGGTCACCAGTCTAAGTTACAGCTCCTACTAACCACCTGTCCACACAGCCACCCAGATCTGCAGCCTGTGTCCCCAATACATCCTTTTTGGTTGTTGTAGCTAGTAGAGATGTACAAATCCAGTATGCTTGGTATCACTCATTAAGATTATTTTACAGAGATGCTGGACCCAATGATTACAGAGTACCATAAAATCCATGAGTACTTTCTCAATTTTGTCTGGCTAGTGGGAAGAATCTGTCTTGCACTCAGGAGTTCCCCAAATCCATCCTGACTGGGTCAGGAAGTTCCCTGTAAGCTAGACTAGCCACACTCCCCTTGATATTGGCCATCGTTAATAACAAAACAAAAAGGAAACTTACGGCATGCCTCATCATTTAATCCTACCTCCAATCTAAGAATAATTAGTTGTTATGACAAGGCCCTACTCAATACTCACCCTCATGAAGAAAACATGGAAGATATGAGTGCTAGAGATAAGTGTGGCGAAGAAATTTGATGGGATACAGTTAAAAGAAAAAATTGCGTCTGATGTCTTCATGGCTTGTTTGTAACCCCACATCCATGTAAGTGAGATGTCAACTAATCTCACAAAGAGGAAGCACACTAACATCTGTAATCCGAGGATGTTGTGATATAATTCACTGTAAGTGATATAATTCAAAACCTAAGGAGGGAATAATACCAGAGCTTAATTTGTGAATTCTAGTTTGCAGAAAGCTATAGATGACAGTAAGTCCAAAATATACTGGCATAATGTACCAAAAGAATAAAACTCAGGTGTTTTCCCTTTGACCATGATTGAGGGATGGAAATTATCTGGCTATCAGACAGACAAGTTGGGTAGATATGATTTTTGTAGACTAAAATGAAAAATCTGACCTGAATGGTTAAAACTTTGCCATTTGATCCTTTTTTATACACTTTGGGTTTGATCTGGTTTTTAATATTTTGTTTTAATTGGAGTTTATCTTCACTGCATCTTATTGTTGGTAGCATTCTTGACTCTCATGTATTTTTCTATGTGTTTTTATGGTTATATGAAACCCAGGTTGGGTAAATCTATAGAGACAATAAGAAGAGTAAGCGTTCCTGGGGAGGAGTGCAGGGGAAGTGGTGAGGTCATGGGGAAAGTGAGCTAATATCAAGGAGCACAAGAAGGAAGAAAATGTTTTGACTGTGATTGTGGTAGTGCTCATACAATACTGCTTGAAATGTATGAACTATTGAATAGTACGGTGTCTAAATTATGGCCTTAAGAAATGGTTTTCCAGGCTGAGTCCTGGTGGCATAGTAGTTGAGTGCGAGACTGCGACCCATTGGCTTGGAGGTTCAAATCCAGCTCTCGGGGAGCAAGGCTGGGTAGCTCCCATGACCATCAGAGGGCAGTGATGCCCCCCAAAAAGCAAAAAACTTTAAGAAATGATTTGACAAAAACAAAGGACTTTAAAATTCATTCTGAAGTTGTTTATTTGAAAATTTTTTCTAAATACTTTAGAGTTTATTCTGACAATTTGACAGTGAAAGGATAAATTCATATATTCATCCAGAAAGGATAAATCCATAATAGGAATATCAGTTAGTACATCTATTGTGGCACCAATCACCCATGCCAAATATTAGAAAATTGAAAACATCCTGCTTTTTGCAATCTAAAATTGATCAAATATGCAACTGAAATCCATTCTTTCCTTATGGCGTGTAGAATCCTAATGCTGGATCAGTCATTGGAAATATGGTCTTGGTGATAGAAATGAAACTGGAAATAACCCAAGAGAATTTTGCAGGTCAGTGATGTATTCCTGGCAAGTAACTTTTTTAACAGCATAATGTTGTTAGGTGCCTCCGAGACGTCCTGATTCATAGCATCCCTATGTACAACAAAACAAACTAAACCCTATGTACAACAAGCCTAAGTACAGGAAAATAGTGCAGTCCTGCACCATTCTCACACTAGTTGGTGTGTTTGAGCCTATTGCTGCAACCACTGTGTCAATCCATTTGTTGACGTCACTGTAATGATGACTATAAATGGTCACGCTTACCAGATGGAATACCCAAGAGTCAGTGGAAAAGGATGATGCTAAAGGTCAATATCAGCCCCAAGACCAAATGCCTACAGCATCAATTGCTCATATGGAAATTCAAGTTGAAGCTGAAGAAAATTAAAGTAAATCCACAAGTATGGATTTGAAGAGTAGGAATTCCAGAACATGGGAATTCTGAAACACTTAATTGTACACCTTTGAACCTGAATGGCTGGAGAACAGCTCTGTGGTGGGATGACATCAAGATTCAAGTCATCATAGAGAAAAAAAGAAAAGTCATTGAAAAGACAAGATAGAAAGACCGAAATGGATGTCAGAAGAGACTTTGAAATTTGGTCTTGAACATAAACTAGCTAGAGTGGACAGAAGAAATAAAAAAGTAAAAGAGGTGAGCAGAAGAACTCAAATGGCAGCTCAATAAGATGGTATAGCATAAGGAAATGGATAATGACCTAGAATTATAAGACTAAAAACAAAACACTCACTTGACATTTCTCAAACTGAAAAAAAAAGAAGACAAAATTCAAAGCCCAGGTGCAATCATGAAGGATTTGAAGGGAAAAATATTGAATGAAGGAAATATCAAAGTGCTACACAATATAGGTTTAAAAAAAGAATAGCTTGATATTCTTTATGACCATATGACCATAATAGCATGTGATCAATAATCAGTGATATTTAAGGAAGAAATTAAAACTGCACTGAAGGCATTTATGTCAAACAAGGTGCTCAGATTTAATGGGATTCCAGTTGAGATATCTCAGCAAATAAATGCAATCAAGAAATCTGGAAGGCAGTGAGTGACCTGGTTAAATGAGTAGACGAGATCTATAAATGGTGCCCATTCCCAAAATAATTAATTCTACAGAATACATCAATTATTGAACAATACCATTAATATTATCTACAATTAAATTTTGCTAAAGACAATTAAAACTAGTTGCAGTAACACATTCATAGGGAACTGGGAGAAAATCCAGCTGGATTCAGAAGAGGATGTGGAAAGAGACTACCAGAAAGAATACCTGTGTCTTTTTTATTATTTAAAGGCATCCAACTGTGTGAACTATCGCATATTATGGATAAAACTGAGAAGAATTGGAATGCTGGAATACTGTGCTCATGTAGAACCATAGACTTAAAAAAATGGAACAAGATAATACAGCATGTATTGGGAGAGATGTGTGTCCAATGAGATCCTTTTACCATAGTTATCTAATCTGTATCCTGAGCAAATAAAGAATCTTTGAAACTGGAGTATATGAAGAGTAATGCAATAGCAGGAAGAAGACATATATCAGCAAGAACATAAATGACAATTTTGTTTGCTGCAATCATAGAAGACATTAAGCACCTTTTATTGAAGAAAAATGACTACAGCTTTCATTATTGGTTATATCTCAAAATAAATAAAACACAACCCCCCACAACTGGACCAACAGGCAACATCATGGCAAATAGAGAAAAGACTGAAGTTGTCAAGGATTTCATTTTACTTAGATCCATAATCCATGCCTGCAGAAACTCACTGCCGTTGAGTTGGTTTCAAATCATAATGACCTGTGGGACAGAATGGAGCTGCTCTTGTAAGTTTCTGAGATGGTAAATTATGGTGCGTGCATTGCATTGGGTAATTTGCTGTAAAAAATGTCTTTAAGGCCTTAAAAAGCAAAGACAACATTTTGAGGGCCAAGAGATGCCTAAACTAAACCATGATATTTTCAGCCACCTCATATGTGGCCACAACTGGGCCACAAATAGGGATCAGAAAAGAATACAAATATGGGTTGGTGAAGAATGGTAAAGACATCATGGACTGGCAGAGGAATAGACAAATCTATCTTTCACTTATCATACACTTAACCAAGCATGATATCCTTTTCTAGTGAATTGTCTTTCCTGATAATTTGCCTATAATAAGCAAAGCAAAGTTTTGCCATTTTTTCATTTTAAGACACATTCTTGTTGTGTTTATTCTATACTTCTCTGTTCCTTCCTCTGGCAGTTGACAGTGTGGTTTTAATTTTCAGGGACGCCTAGAGTTCTATCTTCACCTTTTGTTTGATGTGATGAGAGAGGTAGTTGCCTGCTGCTTCTCCTGTGCTCAGACTTTAATTTGATTGGGAATTTGATCCCAACTGAAAACCCTTTGCTGGAAAAATTCTGGTTCACCTGGTGTGAGCAGACATTTGTATATGGGAAGTAAAAAGTGATTCACCATTTTTTCTTCTTTGTCCTTCTTCTGCTTCTCCTTTCCTAGAGCCTAGACTTGATGCACAAACAAAGGCAACTACGCTGCAGATACAAGATGCCCATTGAGAAAATGCCAAAAGAATATCACAGGAAACTTGGCTCTCGTGTCTTCAAGTCATTTCAGTGTCTTTAAATGTCACTAGCCGCTTCCCTCTGGAGTTCATTGAAGATGAGAAAAATAATGCTGTCCACTGAGTTGGGAGTGATTGTTTAGGGTTGTGTTATTTGTATTGTAGATCAATGCATGATTTCCAGAAACAGAGATCAGGGAGCAACTTGTGCTTTGCCATACCATCTATAGAGCCATGAGGAGTGATGAAATGCAGACCTATTTCCCAAGAAATTTGCTGGGTCAAATGAGACTCTAACCTTGCAAGTTAAAGTAAAAAACAAAATGAACCACCTTATTCCGTAATTTCCCTTCACATTGCTAAAGTAACTTCTGATCCCATTTTATTGTTTAAATTTTATTTAGCAGAAGTACTAGAGCTCATCAAAACCACACAACAATATTTTCCCTAAATCCTGGTAAAAGAAGACATTCGTATACCCTACAGCTTTCAAAAAGAGATAGCTGTACAAATGTGCTTGACACAATGGATTTATGAATGGATGGCGATAAAAGCTATAGAAGGCCCAATAAAAGAATTTTTTAAATAATAATGAAAATTCCCATGAAAAATAAATAAGTGAATGCAGTTAAACTTATAAAATGATGCTGTTAGTGTTATTAGGCGAACGTGATAATCACTACACTACGGAAACCTCCAATGCTGTTGGTGTTGTTGTGAGGTTACCTTGGGTTGGTTCTGACTCTCACAGACCTGAGGTACAGCAGACCATACACAGGCTGGTCCTCTGTCATCCTCACAATTGTTCTTACGTTTGAACTCATTGCACATGTCATAGAATAGGAGTTATCTCAATGTCAGTCTGTCACTTGCCAAATTCTATTTCAAAAAGTTTCAAGGCCCCAAAGCTAAAAACAGCCAAAGACTAACATGTATCCCATTAAGGGACTGGATTCTATCAGTGTGGATGGTCACTCACTGCTTTTGAGTGGATTCTCTTTCACAGTGAAAGAGTAGAATTGTCCCTGTGGTTTTCTGAAGTTGTGATCATTAAGGGTCCAGAGAGTCTCATCTTTCATCTACCGAGAGGCTGGTAGATGTGAACTGTTAGCCTTGAAATTAGCAGCCCAAACTCACTCAACAGGACTGCTTGGGATGTTTAACTGAGGTCAATGAACCTCCCCTGTGCCCTTAAGGAAGCTCTCTGGTTGAACTCTGATTAAGGTCTCAAAGAGTTGACAGTGTGACCCTATTAGCAGCTCCGTGGGAGAAAGACGTGATCATTTGCATCTGTAAAGACTTACCGCCTTGGAAGACCTATGGGGAAGTTCTACTCTCCTAGAGGATCATTATGAGTCAGAATTAACTTGGGTAGGGTTGGGCATTCTCAAAGATCAGCCTCAAATGGGGTCACATGCTAATGTAAAGATAACACATGGAGAGAAACTATTCTTCCCTGTGGTTGAGATTGGTGTTACTAACAAGTCTCCCAATAATTATTTCAAGGAAATTCTGGAACCGGCAGTCCATATCAGACAGTTAGGAAAGCATAGATGTCATCTCCCTAGACCCTGAACAGGATTTGATTCCAGGACTAACCAAAATGAAGGAAAAATAATTTTAACTTCAGCCTGACTTTAGCTACCCACAGAGCAACTCACTAATGGAAATGCACAAAAATTAAAATAAATTTTCACATGCAGAAAACTCAACCACTGGTTCTTTCTATAAACTGTGTTTAGAGGCCCAACACCACTCACCATTTGTCTCCCCCTCTTAAGTGCGATTATGAGGCAATAAATCTCGTATACTGAAAATAACGCAACTGTAGCTGCATGGCATATGTAGCCCATGTGTTCTAAGAGGTTCATTAAAAATGTTTCATTTATATTTTGATGAAAGGCACGACATCTTCCAAGAACACTCATCGTTTATTTTTGTAAATGTAGGATTAATGTGTGATTTAGCTCAATACGCAATAAAGCTTAGTAAATATCTATAAAAATTAATTAGTTCAACAAATATTTAGTGAGCATCTACTATGCAGGAATTCAAATACTGTAGCTTCACTGGCCAAGTGGCATTTGTATGTAATAATGTGAATGATATTCATATGACATAAAAATTAAACATGTTGTAGTTTAAATTTTTAAAAAGCAAATACTCAGTAAAAAATATTTGTGGGGGTGGGGATGAGCTGAAAGGGATATTTTACAATAAAAGAGAATCATCCAATCATTTTCTCCTTTAAAACCTTCCACAAGATTTTGGTTAAGCCTGGTTCATTTGAAAATAACATAAACCTGAAATGAGCTTAAGCAAATGTATGTATTTCAAGACTGGAAGTGGAGACCAGAAGTAGACCACAAATGGTAATGCTGCCAGTGCCAGTATCAGTCTCTCCTTTCTCTGGGGACATTTAGTCTTGCTTCTGCTTTTGTCTGTACATCTGTATCATTCTAGCTTCCCTCCTCTGCAAACCAGCCTTCTCCGATTCTCCATGCATATGTCTTCTGAAGCCTCCATATGCCCTCATTGTCTTCCTCAAAAATTCACCAGGACCTGACCAGACTCCAGAAAGGAGGGTCAGGTGAATCCAGCTTGGGCTGGCTGTCCATTGGTGGCCCATTCAATTTTGACAAGGGGGGAAGAGGTTCCACAATGAAAAATAAGCCATAGGATCTCTGCCCTTTGGGTAGGAAGAAGAGGGGTTCTCAGAAATACAGAACATGAATTGGACTGACACCCCTAACTTTTTCTTCATTTGAACTGAAAGAAACATTTCCAGTGATGTACTTTAATATTTCTTCCTATGTTTAGATCAACAGTTTATACTCCTTATCAGTCTTCCAGTTATATCTTCTGGAAATAGGCTGGGTGAGTTCTGCAAATTCTCTTAAGCTCTCCTGAGGCTCTCTCAAGATGACTCTTATCCTGGCTACATGGCAGCTTGATTGAACCTTATGTCTCAGTGAAAAATTACAAAAGAGAAAAATATTTTCAATGTATGTGGAAACACAGTTTATGAAATACAACTTCCCTCCCTGACATGGGAAGTGGGGGCACCCTCCTGTCCTCAGCAAACGATGCTTATCAGACGAGAACAAATGCCTTCTCAAACAGCATGACCCTACTAAGGGATTCTAATTAAAGCGTTGTTGTTGTTTGTTGTTGCTGTTGCTTTTGTTGTTGTTGGCCCCCTCAAATGGGTTTTGCCCCACAGTAATCCTATATAAAGCAGAACAAAACATGTCATGTCTTGTGCCTTCCTCAAAATTCCTCATGTTTGATTTCATTACCCCATTCTTGTAGTCACTGTGTCAATCCATCTCCTTCGAGGTCTTCTTTTTCATTGCCCTTCCACTCTACCAAACAAACATGATGTCCTTTCCAGGAACTGGTCTCTCCTGATAACATGTCCAAAATGCATGCGACAAAATCTTGCCACCCTCTCTGCTAAATAGCACTCTGGCTGTACTTCTTCCTAGCCAAGTTGTTTTTTTCCCTCTGGAAGTCTGTGGTATTTTCAACATTCCTCTTTAGCATAATCATTCAAAAGCATCAGTTGTCCTTCAGTCTTCCTTATTCAATTCAACTCAGATAAAAATGGATCTACTAACATACTATTTATCTCATTCTTATAAAGTTTCTTGAAAGCACATCTATCTATATATATATATATATATAGATAGATAGATAGATAGATGTTCTGAGTTTCTCCTTTCTTAAACCCTATAAAAAACACGTTAGCAGTAATGAGGTAGATATTTTCTCTTACCATTTGAAAGATGAGCAAACCAATCCTTGAATTTATTGGTTTTGTGATTGGTTCAGAGGTTCCTTGGTCAAGCACATGATTTCCACTCAACCACTAGCAAAAAAAGTTGATTTTTAAACCCATTGGTTCATCAACTCAAGAGAAAGACTTAGCAATGCACTCCCATCAATCTTGTGACCAAGAAAACTGCATGGAGCAGTTCTATTGGGTCACACATGGCAGCACCATGAATCACCAGTGACTCAATGGCATTGGGTTTGGGTTCCTGGTTCATTACTTTCCCCAAAAGCCTTAGCCTAATCTCCAGGATAAAGGGCTGAACTCTGGGGTTTTCCAATACTGACATTTGATTTTTAGTTAGTATTTTCTTAACAAAATACAGTTGAGTGAGAGGGCTGAGGCTTCAAACAAAAGTACAGAGTTTGAGTTTTCTGAATTAGAGGTTTGACGATCTCCAGAGAGGATTATAAAAGTTAGCATAGATTACTCTAAAGGGGAAACTCAATTTTGATCAGCAGAACCTTAGCAGCAAGGAGTGTATTTGAAGTCAACCAAAAGAAAAAGAATTTTATCTTTTGGGT
>PVJH01028903.1:0-26720 GCA_004026705.1 Nesogale talazaci | reverse complement strand
GAGAGACAAAGCACACGTGGCTGCAACCATGCCTGGGCCGTCTGTGGAATGTGCTGTCCCCACTGCCTAGGAATTGTTTACGAGCATCTGACTCAACACTTGCCTCCAACAAGCTCATCCAATTGGGCAACGCAGCCAACGAACGGCCGGGAGCGGGGCAATGCTAGGCACCGGCGTCTTGTCCGGGGGCTCCAGCGAGTACTGGGAGTCCACAGGCTCGCTTTCAAGAGCCCTGAGTGGTAAAGGCAAAGGTGGTTCTGATCTATTTTGAGAGTGATGTCCCTGATAGTGTAAGAAAACAGAGGAGTTGAGAAAGGGGACGCTCTTGGCACTCGTCAGGGGCCGAGACACGGGAGTTGCCAGAGTTTCTCAAATTCCACCACCCCCACCTTGAGCCGCCACCGCTGGGATGATGAAACATGCTGAAGTGTCTGACTTGCCACTACCTCAGGCTGGGACTGTGCTGAAGTCCAGCGCCCCTGCCTGTCTCCTGAGGGACAACTGGGTGAGAATCGCAAGGCCACCGGGAACGCCGATGAGTGAGAGCGCAGCTCCCCTCCTTTAATGTCGCCAGCATCAGGATGGGTTCCTTCAGCTTTTTGCTGGCAAAGGCCATGCCGGGTGGAAGCCAAGTGTTGAAACCAAGCAATGCATGCATCCCCACCCTGAGGCCTGATGAAACACCTGGAAGAGGTCCCCGCAGGTGCTTGGCACCTCCGAGAGAAAGCAGGGGAGGTGGGTCCTGGGACTGGGGAGGCCCAGAGTGAGGTCTTGGCTTGAACCTGT
Source organism: Nesogale talazaci (assembly GCA_004026705.1). Classification (NCBI taxonomy): domain Eukaryota; kingdom Metazoa; phylum Chordata; class Mammalia; order Afrosoricida; family Tenrecidae; genus Nesogale; species Nesogale talazaci. The sequence continues at coordinate 25,934 of PVJH01028903.1, read as the reverse complement.
TGGCAGAGAGGCAACACGCGAGTTGGGGAAGGGGGTTTCTGGGGACTGGGTCCGCTGCATGGGGGGATGTAACAATGACGGGTGCAGCAAACCATTCTGGGTGGTCCTCGAGCGCCTTTGCTTTCTAACTCAATGTGCCAGCCTGAGTCCACTCAGCCCAGCAGTTGCCTGCAATGCCCTGGCAAGGAAGAGCAAGAAGAGAGTCAGGGCTTGTGCGAGGATGGAGAAGAGGAGGGCTAGGGTGGGGGGAAGGAAGGAAGACTGGAGTACGGTAGGAAGAGGAAGAGAGGAGGAATGAGAGGCAGTCTTTGGAGAGCAGGCCTGTCCTCTTACAGATGTGAACTAGCCAGAGTTCCCAGCCATTTGAAAAAAAGAATAACTCACAAACCACTTTCTCATAAATGGAATGGCGTGTGGGAATGTGCTTGCCGGTATGCATGTATGCACAATAGCTTGTGTGTGTGTCTGTCTGCATCTGCGCATGCATGCACAAGCTAATACACAGTCATAGTGTAAGTGCTGAAATGTGGGCATTGAGAGTGGTTGAAAATATGTGCCAAGGTGTTTGTGTGTATGTGTGTGTGTGTGTTGATGATGTGCAAGGTGGGTATAGCGGATACAACTGTGTCCAGGTATGTGCATCTACGTAAGTCTGGGTGAGTGAGGCTTCCTGGAATGGGAAGGTAGAACTCATGCTTAAGCCTCAGAAGTGGGGTGGAGGGGTCTTGCCCCCCAGTGTGTCCTGTCCCAGCTGAGGAGACTCGGGCAGGCCGCCACACTTCTCTGAGCCTCGCTTTCTCACGTGGTCTAGTTCTTAGAACAGCTCCGTTGACCCATCGTCAATGAGGGGTTGCTGTGTCCCCTCCTCAGGGTGGAAGGGTGGCAAAGGGAGAGCGTATGTGCCACATGGCTGTCTCCATGCAGGACACACAGTAAGTGCTCTCAGGTCCTTATTCGGCCTCTTCTCCAACATCTGCCTGCCCCCAGGGGTACAGAGCTCCCCCCCCCCCAACTGAAGTGATGTCTCAGGGTCTCCTGCAGCCCTTTCCGCACGCTGAGTCAATCCTGTCCTCCACATTCTTGAGCCGACCGCTGAGGGATGTGACTTCTCCTTGTGTTACACATTACCCAGGGCTCCTCTCAGTCAGAGGTGGACAGGAGGTCATTTTGCTGGAAGTAAAGGCAAGACTGAATTTTAACGACTCAGAGAGTCCAAATCCACTTTGTCTTCCGTGGCATGGGGGCACAAGAAGTCTCGTCAGGGGGTGGGTACTTCGACCTTCCTCTGCCTGGTATCCTTGGGCACCACAAGCCTTCAAGGTAAGAATTGTGGACCCCAACATGCAGTCAAAGCAGCAAGTGCTCCGCAAGCTTGTGTGACTGGCCAAGGTTCCACGACTTACTCCAGGGCCCCCAAGTGGCCCTCCTATCCCGAGAAGGGATGTTCTGAAATTTCCAGGTGGTGACGTCTCCCCAGGAGAGCAGATAAGAAAGGAGATCTCGAAGGTCTGCTCCCACACACATCTCAAAATCTCTGACCAGTCAGCCCTGACTGCGTACTGGCAGAGGGAGACAGAGCCGTGTGGCAATCTGAGAACTGGTCAGGTGGGACTGGCACAGTGTCTCGGAGGGATTTCACAAACATGGGGAACAAACACATCGGGTGTCGCAATCCCGGCCACCCGGAGCTGCCGACTTGGCTGTTTTTGCGAGCAAACTGTGGATGAGGAGGAGCCAGAAGGCGCCAGGAGGCTGAGGCAGGTAGCCATCTTTAGCACTGTGTCAACCAGCGCTCAGAAGGGTCTCCTCTGGTGTAGACAGACCACTCCCCCAGCCTCCAGACTCCGATGGCGGCCAGGCAGCCCATCACATCCCAGAGTGCCCTCAGCTCGACTCCAGGCAGGGAGGCTCAATCCAGGCTGGATTGTCAGTCTCTGCCCCCACGACTCCCCCAGGAGAATGCGGTCTGGGTTAACCAGCCTTCTGACTGGATCCCACCCAGGAGCGACTTAGCCAGTAAGCAAAGTAAACATGGGCTTACTCACCCCTGCTCACTAATACTGAGTGAACAATTTCATATGTCTTCACCACATCAAAGATTAGGCTTCCAGGTCTGGCTGGCATGTGTCTCTCTCCCCAGCCGGCAGCCCCTTCCAACAGAATCAGAGCCCATTTCAAGTTTACAGTCAGCCCCTGAAAGGAACAGATCTTCACATAAACCATATGAAATGCCACAGAACAGATTAATAGGTGAACCCGAATAAGCAGGTACGTACCCCACTGACTGGGGCTCTGTCCCCATCAGGGATCATGAATTTGCAGAGGCTGTGATGCTGTTGGAGAGACACAGAGGCCTTGCCAGGTCTAGGGGAACGCGTGAGGTTAGCACAAGCAAGCCCGTGTACCTTTCTTGTTGGGTAATCTGACACTGGTTCCAACCATTCCTTTCCTCCACCTTTTCCTAACCCAGCAAACAAACGACCTTCCCTCCCCTCTCTGGCCCCCCACAAAAGAACAACTTATCCTGTAATCCTGAAAACAAAAATCAATGAAGACCAAACCTCTCTCAGCACGTCACAATCCCCTCTAGAGCCATTAGCTGGGCAGGGAGGGAGCCACAGCCCTGAGCCCCCATTGGGCCACATCCTATGCCCTGTTTCTGATTCATCTCTTCAGTGCCTGCCATAAACAGCCTCACTCTCAAAGGCTCTCCCTGCCCAAGAAATGGTTCCCAAGCCCCAGGGCTTGTTCAGGTGCCAACCAAACCGAGTCTGCTTCAGACACCAGACTTAGAGAACCTGAAGCCTCTGGTTTCCAATGGCCTTGAGTTCTCTCTGTCACAGAGTCTTACTGCCACCCAATCAAACCACAGATGCACTGTCACCAAGTGGATTCCAATTCATGGTGACCTCACCTTCCTCCGTAGGGTTTCTGAGAAGCCTCCATTGAGAGGTGGGTTCTGTGTTGTGCAGTTCAACTCTAACCAAAACATCAGCAGTTCAAACCCACCAGCTGCTTCACAGGAGAAAATATGAGGCAATATTCTCTCATAAAAAGCTCTAGTCTTAGAAACCCACAGGGGCAGTTCTACCCTGCCCTGTAGAGTCATCGTGAGTCAGAATCAACTCGATGGCAGTGAGATTTTGGTAGTGGTGGTAGTGATGGTGGTTGTTTGGGTTTTTAACTCTTTCTCCACCCCCCACCCCCACCCTCTGGCTAAATCTTTACAAGAGCAAATAGCCTCACCTTTCTCCTTAGGGGTAGCTGATGGGTTTGAACTACCAACCTTTCAATTAGCAGCCCACAGCCCCACCAGTGCCCCTGTTCTTGCTATCACAGCCCACAGAGCCCTGCCACCACAATTCTTACCTCCCCGGATTCTCTCTGCAACACAGTGTCTCTGTTGAAGCTGATCGTGACAGTCACCTAATCTGGTATCAATTTAAGGATGAAGCATGTAGGAGTGGAGGCTAGCCTGTCAATCTGGAAATAGGCAATGAGATCCCCGTGTGGACATGACGTTCTCCTGAGAATTCTGGAAAATCCAGCCGTATCTCCCCTTTGGAAGTGAGAGACTCACTACTCAGTTCCTTGGAGACGCTCTACTGATAAGACATAAGACTGATTCCCTGTGAGACATCCCAGAAGAGAGGCCACATGGACTTACTCTGAGGGAACCAGACCTCTGAAGCTAGAAAAGCCATGTAGAGACTCCCGCCAGTGCTGAGATGGATGAGAAGTCACAGAGAGGTCTCTGTCCACACTGAGATGCTTACAACACCACCAGACACACAAGACTCTGCACCTGCTAGTCTGTGATTGTTCTGGTGTCTTTGCACGTGGTTCATGAGTCAGAAGAAGACTTTATAGACTGGTATAAGACATATGGGCTAATACCAGACTTGTGAGCTTAGAGTGGACTGGGTTGGGATGCTTTCTCAATGTTCCATTCCTCTTGTATATAAACCTCTCCCTTACATATGCGTGTTTATGAATTTGTTTCTCTAGTCTACCCGGACTAACACACTGACCATTGACTCCACTTCTTGAAAACAACTAACCAGCAGGCATCTAGTTTAGTCCCCCTCACAGCAACCTCCATGTGTCAGAGGAGACGTATGCAACATGGGGTTTTCAGTGAGTCAGTTTCAAAAGGAGCTTACCACGCCTTTCTTGGGAGGCACCTCTAGGCTGGACATGAAGCACCAAGGGTTCCTTTAGCAGTCACACTCTTCACCATGTGCACAGCCCAAGGAGAGCTCTTGTAAGCATCTTCATGGCCAGACCAAGTTCCCAATCAGCTACCCAAGGACCGTGGTAAGCTCTTGAAGAACTCTACCATTCTCTTTAAGTCTAGCATTTGGTGTGGGAACATGAGACCAGGACTGGCTCTACTCTCCATTGTACAGAGAGCTCGGTTTCCCACTGCTGAGCACACCTGCTCTTTTAAATGCCTAAAACGTGTCTTGTGTCAGCATCCCCTGGAGAATGAAGACTTCTCACACTGCGCTTGCTCCTCTCAGAGGAGCTGGGCCTGGTGCCTCCTTCTGCCTCTCCCCAGGAGTGCCTGGCGACTTCCCTCCTAAAGTAGAGGTAAAACCACAGGTTTGCTCTCCTGGGAGATACCTGTGGCACCACAGTAAGCTACAGAGCCTCAACACTTCTCTCTGACATCACACCCACCCCAAATAATAAACCAGCCCATGGCTGTCAGGTCCCCTCCAGTCCATCATGTTCTCCTGTGTTTCTCAAAAGAACTGTGGTCCTTGGGCATTCCAATGGGGAGTGCCTGGTTAGGTCTTAGCTTCTGTAACTCCTCTGGGGGCCTTGAACCTGTGATTTTCCAGTTAAGAGCTGAGTGAATAGCCATTTGTGCTACCCAACCTCCCCTAGGAATATGCAGCATGGAGACACTAGGATTTGGGATGACCCTCCTGTGATCAGGTTCATGACTCTGTTGAACCCAGAGATGGCAAAGAAACAAGGTCAGGGTGCTAAGTGTCCCAAAGATGGATGGTGTCTTCCTCCCTCCTTCCCTGGTGAGAGCCACAGCTTGTAGCCCAACCCAAGAGTCTCACACATACACACACACACACAACACACACACCAGCTGTCATCAGACTGTGGGTCCCAGGGACTCCTGTAGGTCAGACTAAGACTCTGCTCCTGAGGGTTTCCAACAACTGACTTGTTAGGCCATCTCCAGGGCTTTCTCTGAAGACCCTTCTGAGCAACCACCAACCTTCTGGGTGGTTGTCACATGCTTGACCATTCATGCTGCCCGGAGTCCCAGGTAAAGAGACTTGAACACAAACCAAAAGGAATAGCTTACACTGAAGACTATGGATAGCAGTGAAAGGGCAAAATCCACTTGCAGAATCCTCATGAGGATGAAGCTTCCCGAGAACTTCCTCAGACCATTGACTAAAGATGTGAATAAACTTGTCCTCAGACAGGGTGCCCTGGGAAGCAGAGGATTGCAGGGATAGTTAAGTTAAAAATTAACATGCGATCACTTGTTTTTCCCTGTTGACCCATTTTTTGACTTGTTCTCATTTCAATTAGCTTCTGCTTTCACCTGAATTGAGGTCTTTCTGTTTTATTTTGTTGTCATCATTGAGGTTGGGTTTTTGCTTTGGTTTTATGTTTTCCTTTACATGAAATCCAAATCAGATAAATCTATTGAGACAGTACCTAGATTAATTGTTCCAAATGAGGTTGAGTGCCTAATAATAATAGGTACAAGAATTGCAAAAATGTTCTACAATTAATTGTGGTGAGGAACACACCACTCTTTTAACTCTATTTAAATCAGAGTGCAGTGGCAGTGAGTTATGGAAGGTGACTCTTCCAGCCAAAATCTCTATTTCCCACCAAATAACCTTTCCCTGCAAGTGTCTGGTAAGGAGGTGGGAGAAGAAATGGATTCATTTATGAGTCATTGCAAATAGGATCCCTGTGATGCCATCTGGCTGTGTGTAAAAGGAGCCCCCCGAGAAGCAGGAGGAGATTTCATTACCAGCGAGAGTCTGGGGGGTCCTCTGAACCTGAGATATCTGCACAGTGAACCTCCTGGATCCAGATAATAGTGATACCAGCAGAGGAGCAGCAGCAGAACCAGGAATCAGAGCACAGAACAGAACTTCCCCAACCCCCGGGGCAAATAAAGCTGAAGGTTGTTGTGTAGGAGGCTGCCTTGTAGAGTGGGGTGCCTCTGGGCACTTAATTCAGGGAGCTGGATTTGCTGACCCATCGGGTTTAAGCTGAATGCCTGAGGATAGACGCTGATTGCAGAATGATAGGCCATCTGGGCACTTTGTAACGTGTCCTGATAACTCAACCTTGAGTATCTCTCATTGGTATGACAACTTGTTGACTTCCTTAATACACCCTGTAATCATGAATTAAGTCTGTGCATGGAGCCCCGGCAATGACGATTAGAGCCCTGAAGAGTAAAAGGTGGTGGTTGTGGTGGTGGTGGTGGTTGTGGCTGTTAGGCACCACTGAGCCAGCTCCAACCCACAGCAATACAATGGGCAACAGAACAAAGCACCAGGCAGTTGCGTGCCATCCTCACAATTGCTGCGATGTGTGAGCCCATCGCTGCCACTCTGTCCCTCCTTCTCGTCGGGGGCAACAGCATTATGGGAAAATTAGGGATTCCAGGAGGATAGCTTACACGTGATGGACCTCAGACATGAGGCAAGCACAGGCTATTGGGAAAATGACCCCAAGACGTTCACTTGGCACAGATCAGTCACAAACCTTCAGTTTGTATAAACAAAAATCAAAAACATAGAGCATCCACTGATTGTACACAAGCACAAGTGGTCCCATTCGTTCCAGTGGTAAAGCCGACATTCACGGCCAATAGCCACTCTCTTTACCACCTGACGGTATGAACCCATGTCTTGCTGTGGGGTGGGGTGGGTGACACACGACGCTTCTCTCCATGCTCCCTGAGAGAGAAGACAGGTGGGGACTGCTTCCCAGGGCCTGGCCAGCTGTGACCTTCCGGGGTAAGACGGGGCGTTCTAAACATCCGAGTGTGGTCCTCAGAGGAGGAAGATGGCAATCTGATCCCCCAAGGCTCTCATTCACATAAGGACAATTTGCTGTCCCATCTCCTGTTGTTATGCACACCAGGTCAGTGCCTATTCAACTCACAGCAGCTCTACAGAACTGAGTAGAATGCCCCAGAGGCTTTCCAGGGTTGGAAATGTTTACAGGAGTGGATACTTCACTTCTCTCATGCAGAGAAACTCGTGGGTTCAAACCACCAACCTTTTGGTTAGTGGCTCAACATTTCAACCTCCATCCCATCCCACCTCTGTGGTAAAATTTCTCTCCTCTCTGCACACATCATGGGCCTCAGACCCTTCCCCTGGAGTCTGGTCTGGTCTTGCGAGTTGCTTTACCTGACTGAACTTGGTAGACAGGACATCAGGAACTTTGGAATCCAGTCTTCAGAATGTGCAGTGCTTAGGAACCATCCTCCGGACCGACTGTAGAGACGATCCGCAACCACACGGAGAAGAGGATTTCTGAGACTGGAGAAGATATCTTGGGTGTTCCAGCCTCAGGCATGTTCCCAGTGGAGTGCAGTCACTTGACTAACCATGGCTACACCATTTCCATCAGAACACAGCTCAGCTAATTGGGACATGTAATAAATCACTGTTGTTTTACGCCCACCGTGGGTTGGAGTGGTTTGTTACTCATCAATTAAAGAAACCTCATTTCTCCACCTTATCTTTTTCTACCACAAAGGATTACTCCACAGTTCAGTGGTCTCACTGCTATCATTGTCCACTGGAGGGTAGTAGTATGTTCATGCTTTGATGGCTAGCGCCTGACTTCCGACCCCAGACAAAGGGCAATAGTGTTGCTGGGTTCACGCTTCATTCATTCATTCTTTGATAACCATGTTTGGAGTTACTTCTGGGTGGTATTCCAGAAACACAGAAGTAAATAAAACCAGTTTGTGTCCTAGCAGAGTGTTGGATTATTGAGTAAACATGCACTTACCAGTACTTGCTTAATAATCAATAATCAGTAGCAGTGAATGATGTCACTCCACACACACACACACACACACACACCATATCAGAGAGTCTGTTTCTAGGTTTATTGATATCTGTCTCACTCACCACAACACCTCCCTGCAGAATCAAAGTGTCTTTTCAAACTTGCAGTCCCTCTCCAGGATGAACTGAGTGCCCAGTAAACAAGCCAGGCAAGTAAGGCTGGGCGTACTTTTCTTACTGGGCACCCTGTTTCTGCTGGGGAGAACCACAGATGTGGACAAGTCCCATCCTTCTTGTCCCATTTCAGGGTGATGGGAGCAATCATTCATTCACTCAAAGCATTTATTCAGAGCTCCATAGTTGGCATTCTGTTAGTCATCAGGCATCAGAGCAAAGATCCAAGTCCTCATCCAGCTGACATGCTAAGGGGCCTTTATTCCACCAAGGGCAATAAGTATAATCCCCTTTCATTGTTGTTAGAGAATTTTTTTTTTGTTTTTTTAAAGGGAAGAGGGTGAATGCACTCTCCCACTACCACAAATTATGCAGTCGAGTTTCCCACATTTGGGGAAATCGCAGGGGTCCGCACAACCGGAGTGTAATGGATAAGCCTCGCCCTGGGAAAACCACCTTTGTGATCATGGTATCTCCCCTTCCAATTAAATATAGAGAATTTCATTTAACAGAATAATAAATGGATGTGGCCTCATGAGCCCAAGAGCAGAGACCTAGGTGGGAGCCATTATAGGGATGAATTCTGTATCTGGTACTTTTCCCACTCACCTTTGTTGCACTTCTTCACTAAGCTTGGGCTTAAATCATCTGTGCACATCCCTCAGGACTCACGATCCCAGAGAGAAATGGCCAAAGGGTCCAGAGGAAAGGGCTTCACCAGCAGAGTGAATCACAGAATGCCGCAGCTGAGGCAAATTTCCAAACGCTTGAGTCGCAGACCATAGTTGGGTCTCAAGAATGCTGAGCAGGATCTGAAGGATGAAAAGTTCATCCGCCTGCTGGGACCTTACCTTTTCACACTCCATAGGTCTAACAGCAAATAAGGAAAACCACAGAAGAATCTATGCTTTTGAATTAGGATGTTTGTGTTGTAGTTACACGATCTGTTGTCAATTTGAGACTTACAAGTGAAGGGATGGAGTTTAGCCTGTGAATCAAGTCACAGCTTGATGATCTTATTTGAGGCACTAAGAAGATAACCAGCTTAATGGAGGTGGGACACACACTCACTCCTTGGGAGGTGTCATAGCTGACAAGACATGGAGCTGAAGGAGCCACATGGAGACCTCTGCCAGCACAGAGATGCCTCTACTGCCACTGGACCCACAATACTTTGCAACCAATGGCCTGTGATCATCCTGCATTCAGCATCATTGCATGCATTTCATGAGTCTGAAGAGGAATTTATAGTTGGGAATCAGACATTATAGGCTAATACCAGATTTATGGATTTGATCTGGACTGGGCTAGGATGTTTCTCAATATTCAATTGCTCTTGTATATAAAACTCTTTCTTATACACGTATGCATGTCTATGAATTTGTTTCTCTAGTCTACCCGGACTAACACAGTTGGTGAAAAATATTGAAAACATCATGGACTACTAGAACTCCCAAGTCTGTCTTGGAAGAAGTACAGCCAAAATGTTCCTTAGAAGCAAGACTGGAGAAACTTTGTGTCACGTATTTAGGATAAGTTATCAGGAGACACCAGTCCCTGGAGAAGGACCTCATACTGGATAAAGTGAGGGGGGGAGTGAAAAAGAGGAAGACCCTCAACAAGGAAGATTGACACAGTGGCTTCTATAATGGGCTCAAAAATCACAACAATGATAAGGTTTTCATAGACCTGGGCAGTGTTTCGTTCTGTTATACAGTGGGTGGTTATGAGTCTGAACCTACAACTATTCCACGTATCCTGAATCAGAACCTTCATTTTAGTCAGTTCCCCTGGGAAACTCTATGAATCTCTGAGGTGGAAAGGCATGTTCTCTACAGGGGTCACACCAACATAAACTGACTGGACTTCCCTTACTAGAAGTCACCATCCTGTAGACCAGGGGCAGGCTGTGACTGTGAATTTCCCCAGACATCACCTGCTTCCGTACTCAGATCAGCCCAGTCCCTCCCTCTGGGACCCTCCACGGATGAAACTCAATCCTCTGCACCTGTCCGGGTCCTTCCATCAGGGTGCTAGAGAGAGGGGAAGGCTGTACAGTCAGTCCTCTGGTGCCTAGTTTCCCTCCACACACCAACAATGACACAACACCCTCCTCCAACAAGCACTTCCCAATCTCCACAGAGATCTGCTGGATGAGGCAGGCAGTTTCCATCCCCGCCATGCACAGGTGGCCGTGGGTAGGGCCTGGAGGGAGTGCTCTTCCACCCCAGAGCTTGGCAGAGCCTGCGCACCCTCGGAGCCAGCAGCCCAGCCAAGCACAACAGGGCCGTTGCCAGATGCCAGGAGGGGCCCCAGGGTAAGTGACCCGGGAGTGTAGGGCCTCAAGGAGAGTCTGGGTCATAGACATGCGTGCTCCTCTACCCCTGCCAGCGGCAGAATGGTTTCAAAGGGAAAGATGGAACTTGTTTTAGAAGCTAGTCAGATCCTGGCTTGGGTTTGCTGCCTGTGTGTGACCAGAAGCATCTCTAGGAAATGGAGGATGGCATTGTTGCCAAGCAGATCCTAGTCTGACTTACACATGGCCTGAGGAGACCACACACATACACACACACACACACACACACACACACATACTCCCTGCACCCCCTGAATATCTGCCCTACCAAGCTGATCTGTGGCCAGTCAGCCCAGGGAGAAAACTGACTTTCAGATAAGTACAGGAGCTGCCCTCTGCCCTCCAGGTCTTCTCGTCTGGAGCCCACGCGATGAGAACATTTTAATACAATGCGGTGGGGTCGGCAATGCACACGATTCCCAAGCCCAGAGGGAGGAGGGACTCATCCTGTCTAGGCAATCCCAGGAGTACACCAAGGAGATGATAGGGAGCCAGGCCTGCGAGACCGACCTCTGCTCCACTTCCTTCCAAGAAGTACCTTCTGAGTTCCGGACAGGCAAGCAGAATGAGCAACCCAGCTAAAGAAGGGGGTCCCAGGATCCCTCCCCATCAGCTCTTGTCTCCCTCCCTGCCAATACCATTTCAGAGCAGGGCTTTGAACTGATCCATTCTGGTTCAACCCCAAAATACACCCCCTACCTGGGGGAAGAAGCTCAAAGGAACTGAGGCTTTGCCATAGAGGTGAGCCAGACACCATGTCCATGGAGTGGTTTTCATTCATTTCTGTTCACTGCCCATTCTGAACTGACTTTCAGAAAAGTCACCTAGCAGGCACCCTCCCCCCAATCCCCACCTTGTTCTCACCTTGTGCTCCCAGGGGCTGCCTTCACACACAGCCCTCAGAACCCCCAAAGAAAACGCTGGTCAATGACTCACCATCTATAAGGAGCAAACTTAACTTTCAGGGGCGGGCGGGAGGAGTGGGGAGTGGGGTTCGCCACGGTCTTGTGCCTGATAATGCATGATTCTGAAAATGACAACCCCTACGATTTTTCTTCCTGTGTGTTCTTGGGTCTTGCTGAATGTAAGCTCTGTGAAAGTGTCCATTGGCCACGTTGCTGTAATGCATTCCTTCCAGAGACGGCTGGAACCAAATTCTTTCATCCCATCATTTAACGTCTTAAAATGTCATAGGCATTCCAGATTGGCCCTGCTGAGAAGGTACCTTTCCAGCCCAGATAGACAGAATCAAAATCTACCCTATAACAAGATCTCTGGGTGATTATTTGTGTGTGTGTGTGAGTGCGTAGAGCTACATATAAAGACTATGTATGCATTTATGCATATAGAAGTTCACTTCCATTGCACTGATTCCAATTGACAGCAACCCTTTAGGATGGGGTAGAGTTGCCTCTGAGTGTCTGAGACTGCAACCCTGTAACATCATCTCTCTCCCAAGGAGTGACTGGTAGAGCCAACCACTGACCTTAGTTAGCAGCTCAATATGTAACCACTATATCGCCATGACTCCTGATTTATGCATAAGTGTGTATACTTAAATTCACTGCCATAAAGTAGATACACACACACACACACACACACACACACACGGTCGCTAAGAATCCCTTGTAGTCTAAATGTACACTGATTCATTCTCTCTGGGATGAAAAGACAAATTCTCATCAGATTTTAAGCCAAAGCACTTCAAAAAGTTGATGGGGGAAATGGAATTAAAAGATGATTAGGCTTTTCCACAAACTTTTTGAAATGCTTTGAAGCCCCCTTAAAGTGTCCTGGTAGGAATCATGTTCTAATTCCAACCAATTCCTAACTCTCCATCTCTTCTCATGAGCGAAGTTCAAGCTCTTCACAAACCAACCTGCAGACACAGATGTGCACCTGCAGGGGCCTGACATGGGTCCTAGTCAAAGGGTTGAAGGTTTGAGACTACACGGGGAAACCAAGAAAGGCCTTAAGGGGCCTTGTTCTACTCTGAAACAGGTGGGGTCTCCAGACATTAGAATTGACTACAAGACACCAAGTTTATGCTCTCCTCAGTTTGTGCTCCAAGAGGAGAACTAGCGTCCCTGTCCTTAAAGAGCGAAAACAGCAAACCACAGGTAGACACCAAGGCCACAGCCATAATTCAATGCTCAGAAAATCCAAGATGGAGAAAGCATTTGTCCTCAAGAGTGTCCATAGAAACAGCTCCTGGACTCCTCAGATACAAGCAATGGAAAACTCCTTGAGAAGAGAGCTTGTGGATCTTGACAGCCACCTGGATTCACCTTCTGTGGACCTTGTAACAGATTCCACGGCATGAAAGAGCAGACATTGACTCTATATTGATTCTAGGGATCAGGAGTCTAGAATTGGTATCATGGGGCCAAAACGAAGGTGTCAGAAGGGCCAACCAGCAGATTTCACTCCTAAGGACTTTGTGCAGTGAGATCAATGGAAGCCATCATGAGCAGGGGAGATCCATATCTCAACTGAGCTGACCAGTCTAGATGGGCTTTTCTACCTGGATCTGGTCTTCCTGAGAACAGGGGCTAGATATGCCCTCCAGTGGCAAAGGAAGGAGGGAAGAAAGGGAAATAAAAGGAAGGAGAGTCCCTGGAAGTTACATATTCTCATGTCAACTTGAGGATATGAAGAGGGAAGGGGTGAAGTCTAGTCCATCAATCAGTCATAGCCTGATGATGTTTCCTTGTGGACATGGCCTTCTCATGAGGTTTCTTACTCTCTCACTCTCCCTCTGCCCCACCTCCCTACATTTTCCAGCTGTTGGGACACTGGAGTAGTCACGTGGAGGCCAATCCTAGCAACCATGGAGATTTTTCCATGGCCATTGGATCCACATGACTTTTCACCCACTGTCCTGTGATCTTCCTACATTCATTACATGTGCTTCATGAATCTGAAGAGGAATTTATAGACTAGTGCCAGACACATGGGCTAATTTCAGACTATGGACATGTTCTGGACTGGGCTTGGATGTTTTCTCAATATACAATTGTTCTTTGATAAATAAATAAATAAATAACCTCTTTTTTATACATTAATGACTCTCCCTGGATTTGTTTATCTAGTCTACCCGGCCTAACACATCAGTCATTAATAATAATATTGATGATGATAGTGATATTTTTGAGACCTATTATATACCAAGGAACCCTGGTGGTATAAGCTGCAAGGTCAGCAGTTCAAAATCAACCAGCCATTCCACAAGAGAAAGAAGATATTTTCTATAACCTGTGAAGATTTATAGTCGAGGTTCAAATACAGGTATGTACATAGGGTCATATATTTATAAGTGAAGATGGGGAAAGAGATTAATGTGTATACTTATAGGGTTAGTAGTAGGACAACAGATGGGCATTGGACCTTCACTCAAGTATCTCCTCGGTTCAAGAACACTTTGTTCTATTAAATTGGCATTCCAAGATGCCCACCTTTCCGACACGATCACTGAAGACAAATGTGTGCATAAGCAAAGGTGGCAAAGAAAGCTGATGGTGCCCGGCTACACTAGCTTGTGGAATCATGAGGTGTCAAAAGGATGAGATATCAGGCTTCAAGAACTAAAAAGCACAACATTGCATGCTCACTTTCCTGATTTGATCGCTGAGGGAAAATGTGTGCATAAGTAAATGTGGCGAAGAAAGCTGATGGTGCCCGGCTACCAAAAGATATAGTATCTGGGGTCTTAAAGGCTTGAGTAAACAAGCGGCCATTCAGCTCAGATGCAATAAAGCCCACATGGAAGAAGCACACCAGCCTGTGTGATCATGAGGTGGTGAAGGGATCCAGTGTCAGGCATCAATGAGCTAAAATTATATTATTATTAATGAGGGGGAGTACAGATTGGGGACCCAAAGCCCATCAATAGGTGAGGTGACATCCTTTTGCAGAGGGGTTACAAGGAGGAGATGAGCAAGTTAAGATACAGGGTAGGAGCTATGAAATATGCAACCTTCCTCTAGTTCCCATGCTGCCTCTCACCCACTATCATGACCCTAATTCTACCACATAAATCCAGCTAGACCAGGAGATGTACAGTGAAGTTGGAAACATGGGAAACTTAGGATTGATGATCCATCAAGACTAGTAATAGGAGGGATGGAGGAATAGAAAGGGAGAACCAACTTCAGGGATCTACACGTAGCCTCCTCTCTGGGACACGGACAACAGGGAAGTGAGTGTTGGGGCACACTGTACAGTGTACAGGATGAAAAAAATAATTTGTAAATTACTAAGGATTCAAGGGGAAGGGGGGAGGAAGGGTAATATAGGGAGCTGATAATGAGGGCCTAGAGGGAAGGAGAATGTTTTGAGAGTAATGATGGCAATGGGTGTGTAAAAGTGGCCTACATACAACTGATGTTGTTAGGGATTGTGATGGGAGTTGTATGGCCCCCAATAAAATGATTCATTAAAAAAATGGGGAGGGGGAGAAAGGGGAGTTTTTTGTTTGTTTGTTTTTTAAAGAGGAGCTTGTACCAAGGGCTCAAGTGGAAAATGTTTGGAAATATATGTGGCAACATGTGTGCAAATGTGCTTGATACAAATGATGTACTGAATGTTGTAGTAGCTGTAAGAGCCCCCAATAAAATTATTTAAAAAAAAAAAAAGATTTACAGTCGATAAGGAGAAATTCATCAAGAAACTCCCAACCCAGAAATGCCCAGAACCAGACCAAGCTTCAAACAAAGAACTATCACCAGTTCCGTTGAAAGGACTCTAGAATATAGACAACTCCCAAACTCATGAAACTCCCAAACTATGAGGTTAGCATATCCCTGATACCAAAACCAAGGAAATCACAAAAAAGAAAAGTACAGAAAAAAAAAGTTGCCCTCAGAAGCATAGATGCAAAAGTTCTCAACAAAATCCTGGCCAAAAAAATTCAGCAACATATCCAAAAAAATAACACAACACATGGCAGAGCTCCGGTGGCATAGTGGTTGTCTGCGGTACTGCAGCCCACAGAGTTGGCAGTTCAAATCCAGCAGCGGCTCTCCAGGGGCAAGGCTGGGTCTCCTACTCCCACCAGGGAGCAGTGATGCCCCAAAACAAACAAAAAAAGACAACACAACCAAGTGAGTTTTATACCAGGGACTCAAGGATGGATCAATATCAGAAAAACAATAAATGTAACTCATCACATAAACAAGACAAGGAGTAAGAACCTATGACTATATCAATCGATACAGAGTGGCCATTTAACCAAATACAGCACACATTTCTAATTTTAAAAAACCACTCAACAAAATAGGATTAGAATGGAAACTTCTCAAAATAACAATAATAATAAGATCTATATTTAAAACAATGGTCAACATCATATTCAATGGGGAGAAACAGAACACATTCCCCCTAAGAACAAGAACTAGAAAAGGATGTCTCCTACCACTACTCTTCTTCAACATTCTGTTGGACATTTTAGTAATAACCATTACACAATATAAATAAATCAAGGGAATGCAAATAGCCAAATAAGTGCAACTCTCACTACTTTCAGACAATAATGATTTTATACAAGGCATTGACCCCAACATCACCACAAAAAGAGTGTTGGAAAGAATCAAGAAGTTTAGTAGAGTGGCATATATAATATCAACAAAAAGAAATCAATCTGATTCCTTTATCCCAAAATAGCTCAGAAAAAGACATCAGGAAAATGATTCACAATAACCACACAAAACATGAATACTTATGCATAAGTATAACAAAAGAATCAAAATACCTACACAAAGAAAACACTACTACAGGAAACAAAGGACATGTACACGAACAGAATAGCCTATGCCCATGCATAGATACACTAAACATAGTGAAAAGGCCAATACCTACAGCAATCTATAAATACAAAGCAGTTTCAATCTAAATCCCAGCTATGTTCTGTAAAGAAATGTAAAATCTAAAAAAGAACTTCATATGGTGAGGAAAGAATGCCAGGCTAAGAAAAGAACTAAAAGGGAGAACAAAGTAGGAGGCCTCACACTACCTGCCCCTAAAACCTACTTAACAGTCACAGTAGTCAAAACAACCTGGTGCTGGTATAATGACAGATACATGGAATAATGCACTTGAATAGAAATCCAGAAATAAAAGAATCCATCCATCAATCCATCCATCAATCCAAGCAATCGATTTTCTACAAAAGACCATAAAGAGAGAGGGAGAAGGAGATGCTCTTCAACATACTGGTATTCAAAACACTGGATCTGGTTATGCAAAAGATGGAAATAGGACCCATACCTCACCCCATGCACAAAAACAAGCAAGATGAATTAGAGACCTAAATGTAAACCCCAAAGCTATAAGGACCATTGACAAGAAAATTGGGTCACTATTATTGCAGGGCATACAGAATCTACTAGGCATAATAAAGGAAACACACCCAGCAGGAGACAAAATAGATGTCTAGGAGCTATTAAAAAATAAGACACTTATGCACATCAAAATATTTCATCAGGAGTCAAATGAGAACCCACAGACGGAGGTAGGGGCGGGGGGAATCTTGAGAAATGACACAACAGATGATACTAATCACTAAAATACATAGAATTCTGAAACATCTCATCCAGAATAAAATAATCCTCTCAAAGGTAGGAAAAGTACATAACCTCCCCCAGAGAGGACACTCAAGTGGCCAACAGACATTTGAGGAA
The DNA here is from genome assembly GCA_004026705.1 of Nesogale talazaci. Lineage (NCBI taxonomy): Eukaryota > Metazoa > Chordata > Mammalia > Afrosoricida > Tenrecidae > Nesogale > Nesogale talazaci. The sequence goes on along the minus strand of PVJH01028903.1, from coordinate 8,700 downwards.
ATTTTCAGGATCATTTGCCATCTGGAAGATGAAAATCCCAACAACAATGAGTTACCATTTCATATCCACAACAACTGCATTTTTTTTTTAGAGAGAGAGCAACAAGTGCTAAAAAGCATATGGAGAGATTGGAATGCTCACACACTGTTGGTGAGATTACAAACATATACGATTGTATATGTGATATGGCACTCTCTGAAATCTCTTGGGGAATAGAAATACCATATGACCCAGGAATACCTCCGTGGGGCATATACCCCAAGAAAACAAGAGAAAGAGCATGAACAGACATATGTTCCCCCAACTTTATAGCGGCACAGTCCATAATAACAAGAAGCTGGGAATAATCCAAATTCCCATCAGTTGATGAATGGATAAAGAAATGATGGCATACATGGTACATATATATGTATAATACTAAACATCCCTGAAACATGGTACTGAAACCATGAAATGCCTCACAACATGGAGGAAACAGGAAACCATTATGAGTCTACTACTATAAGGATAAAAGCTAATACAAAGACAAGTTCCAGCTCCCAAGACATGGATATTCCTAACACGTACAAAATTTGCTGCTCAGTAATACTATGCCATCAACTAAGATAAAATTCCTATCGATACTCATTGCCATCAAGTTGATTAAGGATGCTTTCAAGTACAAAAGCAATGAAAATCAAATCAGTACAATGTTCTGAAAATCGAACCAGGAATTTATAGAATTAAGCTCTAAGAATGTGTTTTGAGCTATCACTTGATGCCAACCCTGATATAAGAACAATTAGCTTTAACAACAACATGGCTCTGCCTGGCACCTCCCCACCCCACCCCCCAAGAAGTGATCATTGAGGAGATGGCGCCATAGCAAAGTGTAGTTAAGAATCTAGATGGTGCCTGGCTATCGTGAATAATAGCACCTGGCATATTAAAGGTTTGTCTCAAACAAGCAGCTCTCTAAGCAAGGAGTGAGCTAAGTCCACATGGAAGAAGAACACCAGTCTGTGTGAACCCAAGATAACCAATCATAAGACTGAAACCTGGAAAAGGGCACAGAACCAATGCCCAAATCCTCAATACTCAGATTTCAGAAAGTTATAAATAATAGTAGTAGCTCAAAATCCATTTTCAGGATCACTACGTGGGTTGAGTCTCCAGTAACGCCCCAATGTGCATTGGCTAGAAATGACATGAAAATGAGATGGTGAGCATTGTAAAGGGGATTTTAGCAACTGCATTCAGCCAGAGGTGTAAAGTCTTATCATTTGATCTCTCTGCAGACCCAATGTGAATCTATTCTATATTTTCAATATTCTTTGTTTTCTGTAAGACTGAGATCTCCAATGGTTTGTATGGTCATTGTTGATGGATATTTGCTTGATGTCTTCCCTAGTTTTGTACAATTCTCTGAATAGGGGACCTGGAGGTGAAAGAAATATAAGGACCGTAGTGGGCTTGATGATTACCTGAGAATTCAGAGGGAGAGGGAGTGGTAAACAGGAAAGCACCATCCATGTGTAGAAAGGTGCAAAGTTGATTGTGATGATGGTTGCCCAGTCCTTCTAGATATTATTGAACCATTGAATTGCATGGTATGCCCATTATAACCCAATGTAAAATAGATTAGCTCATTTACATGTATTTACTTATTTACGCATTGACTGTCTCAGAAACCCACAGAGGTGGTTCTCCTTTGTCCCCTTGGGTCACCATGCCTCAGACACAGCTCAATGGCAGTGAGTCTGTTTCACTACATACTCAGGAGTGCTGGGGCCATTGAGTGTTCAATGTTGGTCTGTTCATCACCAGGTTGGCTGTTCAAGCATGAAAGTTGCTCCACAGAGGAAAATTATATGCAAAGTTACAGCCTGTGAGTTGGAATTGACTTAGTACCACGGGGATTCCATGGATTGAACTATATATCTGGTTCTGCTGTTGTATTTCATTTCTGCTTCCAAGTGATCCCATGGAAGAGGTTTTTATTGTCCCGACTTCATAGATAAGCAAAGGAGGCACAGGGAATTTAAGTAGCTCGCTGAAGGTCACACCCGTAGTAAACAAGGATTCAGTCCAAACTTTGAGGCCTCGGAAGCCTGTGCTTTTTCTAGACGGCCTGGATAAAAATAGCTTTCGCTTATCAAGACCCTGCTGCTTGCCAAGCCCTGGGAAAGTTCTGGATAGGAGCAGCAGGCTGACTCTGACTGAGGAGCAAATCCTGGCCCTTGATCAGCTGCTGCCTCTGCTCTCCTCAGGAGGGTGACATGCCACTGAAGGCCAGAGAGTGACCAGAGGCACTATTCTTAGTTCTGCTGAGCAGTGAAGACACACGGTACTTACTGTCTCAGCTGGTCCCTACCAGTCACCTGCCTAGACAGTCCGCAGAGCAAGCGTGTGAGCAGAGGCTTGAATCCAGCTTCCCCAAAGAATTCAGGAGTCCCTCCTCACTCTCCCCAGCCAAACCAACCAGCCAGGCCTGGAATTCCCAGACACAGACCACAAAGACAAGGCAACCATGGAATGAAAACAGTGTGTTTTATACATTTTCCCAATGCTTAAACTGTGCCCCTCTGCTTAAATAGATAACATACATTTCTTATGTTTTTTTTCTTCTTTAACTTTTTATTGTGAAATAGGTGAAGATTTACTGAGTAGACCATTTGCTTTGCTTTCAGCAATTCATACACATTTCGGATTCAATTTTCCCATTGCAATCTTTTCACTGTCATCATCGCTTATTTCAACTTCCTCCCAGCACTTCCTGTTTCCATTCCGCCTTCTCTCCTAACCCTCTGGACTTTGTCCTTAGGCAAATGCTGCCCTGTCAATGGCAGATTTTTATAACACAGAGGTAAGTTCAGATCCAGCGGTTCTCACCAGTCTCTATCTGGTGGGTAAATCTGGTCTCTCTTATGCTTTTGAACTCTGTTTCACATTTTTCTCTCTTCCACTCTATTGAGGATCTTCTGATGTGATCAGAGCAGTCAAGAGAGGCAATCAGGCACTGTGTAGTTCTTCAGGTTTCAGGGTTGTGGAGACTGATGTTTGTGAGATTGGTTAGTCCATTGGACTAATCATTTTCATATTTGCTGCAATTGTTGCCCCTCTTCTTTCTTCATTTGGGGGATAGTGACTGGGGACTTCAAAGCTCAGGAGCAGCTATCTAAGGTAAACTTATTGATGTCTTACTTTCATGGCATTAAAATGACCCTTCTTCTTAGTGATAGAATGAGTATCACTTGAAGTCAAAATCCACAGCCTACTGGACATTATACACATTCCCTATGTGGCTCCAAACAATTCCAGTTGGTCCAGGTTAGTTAGTCCTCCACCTAGCCACATAGCAGAAACAACCCACAAATGTTCCCTGGGGCATGTGCTTTAAAACCAGGTTTCCAAACCTTACCACAGACATAGTCTTGAGCTTCCAATAAAAAATCCTAAACACACAAGAAAACAAATCCCCATAGAATCAATATCAACAACAATCTAAGACACTGCCTCACAAAAGATGATGGACGTTAGATTTAATAGACATGGCACATAATGCAAACATGATTCACATAGTTCAGAAAATATTTCTTAAAGAAATTCAAAGCCTGAAGAAGGAATCAGAAGCCAATAGTGTTGATGGGAAAGAGAACCCAATAGAAGTCTTAAACATGAGAGAGTATGATCATGGAAATTGAAAAACAAATCCAGTGGCTATCTGAAACAGAAAATTAGACACATTTAGAGGGAAAATCAATAAAGACCAATCTAAAGAAAGTCTCAGCTGAACCCTGGTGGCGTAGTGGTTGTGTGCGGGGTTGTGGCCCACAGGGTTGATGATTCAAATCCAGCAGCAGCTCTCCAGGTGCAAGGCTGGGCTTCCTACGCCCACCAGGGCAGTGATGCAGAGGGTGGGGTGGGGGGGGGAGTGGGGGCAAAGGGGAGAAGAAAAGCTCTAGACTGGACTGCAGAGAGAGAAAATCATGAAGGATGGAATGTGAAGGAAGGTCTATGTGTGAACGTTGGGCAATGAATAAAGGTGACTGCAGAAGAGCAGATGCATTTGAATTATGGTGTTAGGGAAGAATATTAAAAAACAATGGGACTGATGGTTCCAGGGAGACATGGGAGAGAGGGGGTGGGGGAAAGGAGATGGTGTTGACCAACCCAGGGACAAGGGAACAACAAGTGATCCAAAATCAGTGGCAAGGAGAGTGTGAGAAGCCTGGTAGGGATTGATCAAGGGTAATGTAACCAAGAAAAATTACTGAACCCCAAATGAAAGCTAAACATTAGAGTGGGACAAGAGGGAAGTAAAAGGAAATAGAAGAAAGAACTAGGAGAAAAGGGCATTTATAGAGGTCTAAATACAGGCGTGTACATAGATAAATATATTTTTGTATGATGATGGAGAAATAGATCTGCATGTATATATGTATAGGATAGTATTAAGGCAGCAGATGAACATTGGGTCTCTACTCAAGTACTTCCTCAATGCAAGAATACTTTGTTCTATTAAATTGGCATTCCATGATATTCACCTTCCCGACACGATCACTGAAGACAATGTGTGCATAAACAAAAGTGGTGAAGACAGCTGATGGTGCCCAGCTATCAAAAGATAAATCTTCTGGGATCTTAAAGCCTGAAGGTAAACACGCAGCCATCTAACTCTGAAGCAACAAAAGTCCACAAGGAAGTAGCACACCAGCCTGTGTGACCACAAGGTGTCAAAGGGATCAGATATCAGGCATCAAAGAATGAAAAAACTATATCATTGCAAATTAGGGGGAGTACAGATTGGGGGCCTAAAGCGTACCTGTAGGTAATGGGACATCCCCTTACAAAAGGGTTGCGAGGAGGAGATGAACCAGGCAGGGTGCAGGGTAGCAACAATGAAACATACAACGTTCCTCTAGTTCTTCAAGGTTTCCTCCCCCCACTATCATGATCCCAATTCTATCTTACAAATCTGGCTAGACCACTGGTACACAGAGGAACCGGAAACATAGGGAATCCAGGACAGATGATCTCATCAGGACCAGTGGTGAGAGTTGTAATATCGGGAGGGTAGAGGGTAGGTAGAACAGAATGGGGAATCGATTACAAGAATCTACATATAACCTCCTCCCCAGGTACGGGCAACAGGGAAGTAGGTAAAGGGAGCTATTGGCCAGTGTATGGTATGACAAAATAATAATTTATAAATTATCAAGGGCTCATGAGGGAGGGTGGATCGAGGAGGGAGGGGGGAATGAGGAGCTAATACCAAGAGTTTAAGTAGAAAGAAAATGTTTTGAAATTGATGAGGGAAATAAATGTGCTTGGCATACAATGGATGGATGGATGGATTGTGATAAGGTGCATGAGCACCCAATAAAATTATTTTTAAAAAAATACTATGAGGTCTGAACCCCGGTGGTGTAAACGGTTGAGTGCGGGACTACGGCCCAGGGGCTTGGTGGTTCAAATCCAGCGGTGGCTCTCAGGAGCAGCACTGGATGGCGCCCACGACCATCAGAGGCAGTGATGCCCCCCCCCTCCAAAAAAAATGCTATGGACTCAGGGCCCTGGAGCCAACGAGGGTGGTCCTGTCCGGGTGGCGGCGGTGGGAGGGAGCCCCGGGGAGGCGCTGTCCCCAGGCACCACACTGCCCATGCTGAGCTCACACCTGGGCCTCCAGCTGGGGCCGCCACTGCCAACATCATGAGCAACACCACGGCGCCCACAGTCCCCCAGGCCAACAGCGACTCCATGGTGGGCTACGTGCCGGGGCCCTTCTTCCTCATCACCCTGGTCGGGGTGGTGGTGGCCGTAGTAATGTATGTACAGAAGAAAAAGCGGTGGACTGGCTTCACCACCACCTGATGCCCATGTACAGCTACGACCCTGCGGAGGAGCTGCACGAGGCTGCGCAGGAGCTGCCGTCGGACATCGGAGACCTCAAAGTGGGCCATGGCTGGCAGAGCAGCTACCAGCAGAAGCGGATGCCCTTCCTGGACGTCAAGACCTGAACTGGACCTTGCCCTGGAGTGTCTGGTCCTGTAACTGCTGTATCCCCTCCCCCCACCCACACTCACCCAGCCCCCTGCTGGGACGAACCTGGCACTGAACCTCCCTCCACTCACCCCAAAGCCCCATCCCCATGCTTCAAGGCCAGTCCTTTGTCAACTGAGCCCAGGGGGTATTGTTAACGTGCTAGGAGGGTTGGGTGGGATGCTTTAGTCCTGGAAGGTGTAAGAACCTACACCTGCCCCCCAGGCCCAGACTGACAGACAAACCTGGGTTGGCCCCAGTACACTGGTTCTCAACCTTCCTCATGCAGAGACCCTTTAATGCCACTCCTCGTGTTGTGATCCTCCCCAATCATTGATTTTCGTTGCTACTTTCTAACTGCCATCTTGCGTTATGGATGGGGCAAACCCTACAAAGAGCTGTTTCATCCACCTCCCCCGCAAAGGAGTCAAGACCAACATGTTGAGAACTGCTACTTCTCCTCAACTTGGCTTTGATGTAAACTCGGAGGCTTGCTGTACAGCACTCTGTAATAAAAATGTTTTGTGGCCAAAAAAAAAAAAAACACTACAGACTGCCATAAGAACAAATGTCTCTTGGAATGAGCACACCAGAATGTTCTCGAGAAGCCAGGATGATAAGATTTCACCTCATAGATTCTGAGCATGTTATCAGGAGAGGCTTGTCCCTGGACAAGGACACCCTGCTTGCTATAATGGAGGGTCAGTCAAAAAAGAGGAAGATCATCAAGGAAATGAGGGACCCAGTGCCTGCAACAAAAGGTTGCACAGAGATTTGGGGCTAACCCTCCTGGTATCCCCAATCTCACCACTGGTCCTGAAGGGATCATTTGTCCTGGATTCCCTTTGTTTCCAGTTCCTATCTGTACCACTGTACATCCTCTGATCAAGCTGGATTTGTAAGGGAGAATTGGGATGGCACAGGAGTGGTCAGTGTTTTTATTCTGGGTTCATAGGGTCATGAGTGGGAACTAACACAACAGCCCCGAACAGCAATGACATCGGATGGTCAAAAGAAGACAGGAGCGAGAATATGGAAGAAATGGAATCCCAACATGCCACTTCCCTGCCCAATCCCTCCACGGCAACAGGGTCACACAGGTGGCTTCTGATTCCTTTCTGAGATGCTTCCCTTCTTCCTCACTGTTCTCCAGCCATTCCACTGAGCACACTCCCATCCAGACCTCTGGGGGGAACCACACCTTTTTCCCTCAGGATCCTGCAACATTCCTTCCTTCAGGCCCTTGCTTCCAGGGCATCTCTTCGGTAAAATCAATGCTGCTCTCTCCCACCTCTGCCCCATTCTGCTCCTTGGCAGGTCTCAGATCTAGTACGGTATGTTGAAGAACTTGGTGGCAGATGGTTCATCTCAAGGTGAGCAGCCTGAATCCCCCTGACCTTGCTCATTCTTCAGGTGAGTGATAAGACTCTCTGTTCCTAAAGATTGACAGCCTCAACAAGCCATAGGGAGCAGTTCATCTCTGCCCTATAAGGTCTCTATGAGTCAGCGCTGTAGAAGACGGAGGTCCACAGAGGAAGGCCAGCCATTATCCCCTCTCTACCACTCCCTTTGTAGCATAAGCCTGATTGTGTAGAAGCCGCAGCAGAACCAGCTAAACGTGTCCTTTCCAGGTCTCCTTGCCGAGAGAGGTGACCCCTGGCCTCTCTTCTGGCCGGTGTGGTCCAGGCAAGATTTACTGGGTGGTGCCTCTGGGTAAGGAGCAGGGTGGATGCCTCCTGGCTTGTCAATTGCTCACTCCCCTTCCTCTTTCTTGTTACCTGGAATAGACACATATGTGCTGCACCTTCAGGAACTGTTTTGCAACAATCTGTTAACCTTGAGCATATAAGTCATGTGTTGAAGAGGGTGAAGCAGTCAGATAAAAGGTGCCCCGGGTGAACATGATATTGCACAATGGTTGTCCAGGCCTGTGTTCTTACCCCAGACACTTCTTTAAATGTGTGTGGATTGGGGGAGGAGGGCGGTTTCCTTTATTTTATAGCTACTTGCTAAAGGTCTTTTTCCAGGAAAGATAAATTAGATCCAGCTCCTGAGTTCTGGAACACGAAGGAGACTCACAGGTGAACTGAGACAGACCCAATGACCAATGAGCACCGAGCTGGCCAGGGCGGCAACAGGGCCAAGTGTCCTGCCTGGCATGGGACTTGGTGGGCATAAGCAGAGCTCTGACACCTCCCTAAGGAAGGATTGGGTCACCAGTCCGGCCTCACATTCCCAAAGTGGTGGGTTGAGCAATGACTGGCAGTGTGAGGGGTCAAACCATAGAGATTTCCCTCAGTAGGGGAAATGTCACACACACTCACAAGGCAACCTCTTCACTCAGCTCCCTCTAGGTGGCTAGCGCAGGGCGAGGGGGGGTGGACAGGCAGAGGGAGGCCTCGGCCCTCAAGGAACGTACACTGTGGTTTCTCAGCCTTGAGTTTCCATAGAGTGAGCCCTTCATCCAGGTAACACTTCCAGCCTATTTCCCACACTGCTCCGAGGACAGGAAGCCAACCTATCCATGAGTTCAGGAGCAGAAACGTATCAATCCTTCAGGAGTTGTTCTCTTTGGGACCTGCCTGTCTAGAAAGATGGCTCCCATCCCTGCAGCTGAACTCTGGCTGTGTCCAGCGGCTCCAGAGCAGAAAGTAAGCAGATCTTCTGAATTCCGGGTGG
>PVJH01028902.1:0-26739 GCA_004026705.1 Nesogale talazaci | reverse complement strand
CCTTGTAGCACACTACAAACTCTTTGTCTGTTGGGTGTTAGCCACATATTTCCTTGTTGTACTCATGAGGACCTGGCGCCCCTCTGAGGGGTGTGTTCAGCTTCTACCCTCCAGACCTGGGAAGGTCATACCTGATAGGCTGTAATTGTTATGCTGATTAGATCATGTTCAGCTAGGATAGGGCTTCTATGAGACCTCGCCATGCTGCAGTTACCAGTGGGGCTGCTGGTCACCAGGTGAGCAGTCTGAGACCATCAGCTGATCCTCAGGAGAAAGACCGGCTTTCTGCTCTGCGAAGAGGACGATCTTAAACACGCAGAGGGGTGGCTTTGAGTCAGAATCCTCTTGGATGGCAGTGAGTGCGACGTCTTCGTGGGAGCAGAAAGCCTCATCTTGCGCCCGCGGATGGACTGGTGGTTCGCAGCCCCAAGTATGACCCCCTACACCACTGAAGCACCACAAGGTGCTCACCATGAAAGCACGACAAAGGGGAATCCCGAGGGCCCTCTCCATAGCGCAGCTTCTTCATTCCTACCAATCCATTGCATTGCAGTCCGTACAGGGAGAGCCACGGGCCTGAACGAGCGTGCAAGAAAGAGTCGCAGCGGAAAAGCAAGCATCCCAACCCATTCTGACCACTCGGCGTGCTGCAGCCCCCCCTTCCCCGAAACCGTGGGCGACACATGCATTTTATGTCGATGTCTCAGCTACTCTATCCGCAGAACGAAGGTAATAAATTGGGTCTTTAATTAAAGTCTCTATTTTTCTTAAAGCCCTAGGGAAACTGGGTCCAATGGAAAGATGGAATACTGGAGGCTATGACTTAGCCTGTGCTAGGGATTTAATAGGCAGTCCACCAGGGAGTTCTTCTCTACCCCCCCCCCCCCGAAATGATTTGCACGATATGCAAAATGTATTTTAAGCTGAGCCTTTTGGACTGGAAGCTGTGCACAATAACCTGTCCCAAAAGTAATTATCACGTCAGGACACACCCGTTGGGAGTCAATGCTCCTATTTAAAGTCTGTCCAAACACCACAGCCCACGTGCATAATGGCTTTGGCAGAAGGCGAGACCCAGCATCTGCAAGAACCTTATTTTAGGGAGCAGGAAATGGATGTTTTCCGTACCCAAGTTTTTTTTTTTTTTTTTTTTTTTTTAAGTAGAGAAATACCTATTTTGTGAACGCGATTTATGGTTCCATGCCTTGGAGGAGAAGAAGGGAGAGCCAATGGACAACATTTAATTCTATGGTGAAGCCCATCTTCTGAAAGGTGTTGAGGGTGTTGGTGGAGCAAGCTGGCTTGGAAGACAGTGCTTGGAGCACCGGGAGTTTCCTAGGAGTGTGCAAATATTTTGATCTCTCGAGGGCTCTGAGATTCCAAGTATACGATTCAACTCTGACACAGGCTTTTCCTGGCTGTTTTCCTTCATGCTTCTTTCTCAGACCCTCTTGGCCAGGGGTCCTCAAACTTTTTAAACAGGGAGCTAGTTCAATGTTCCTCAGATTGTTGGAGGGCTGGACTATTAAAATAAAACAAATAAAACCCCCAACATCAACAAATTCACTGTGGACCCGGAATGAGTTGGCTGCTAAAGTAGGACAGCAGCGGTGGCAAAAACACCTGGCGGGCCAGATAAATGTCCTCAGCGGGCCACGTGTGGCCCAAGGGGCTGTGGTTTGAGGACCCCTGTATCTAGGCTACAAACTCTCTATTGTCTGTTGCATTCTTCTGCTGGGCCTTCTACTGTTTTAACATCATCTTAAACAGTTCCCGTAGACACCAACGGGGTGGGTTGCTGCTCTTCTCCCACTTGTTTCTGCTGGATGTAGCCTTTGGTAGTTCAACAAGTGATCACTGTATTAGTGAATAAATGAACAAATACTGTCATTGTCAGTTTAGGCTTGGTACTAGGAAGGTGGCAAATCTTGGAAACCCAAGCAAATAGAGGCTCTTCCAGGGCCACTCTTGTTGGCACATGACTAATCTGCACCCCAGTCTTGCATCATCCAAGGTTGAGGGCTGCACATGTCAGGAAGAACGTGGTTCTCTGCAGTCAGCGTATTTTGGCCCGGCTGGACTCTTGTAGTTGCCTGTGACAAAGATGTGGGCAGGCCTGGAGGAAAGGATGGAGTGCAGTCCAAAGCAGTTGCTGCACACAGTGGCTCAATAACAGACCGTCTGGTTCAGAGGCCTGTCTTTCCTTCCCTTTGATTTAGGCATCACTAAATCACATTGTCAGAGAAGAGAAGTAGACAATTCCTCAGGGAAGATGGTCAAGAATTATTGTGGTTCGTGTGATTTGAGGTCATCTCTAAGAGGTACATGCTTGGCTACTGTTAACTGAAAGGTTGGGCGTTTGAACCCACACCAAGGCACCCTAAAACAAAATCAATGGTTTGCATCGATTGATTGCAAAGGAAGCATTTCTTGGTCTAAACCAGAGTCTCTTTATAGTTTAACTATAAACGTCTGTTTGTAGGTTATTCTTAGAGTAATCAAGAACTGAATTCAGTACCATGGACTTGATTCCAATTCACGGCAATTCTGTAGGACAGAGTAGAACTGTCTTCACAACTTTCCCAACCTGTTCATCTTTCTGGGAAAAGAGAGCCTCATTTCCCCACCAGGGAAAGACTGATGGGCTCAGACAGCTGACCTGTGGTTAGCAGACCCACTGTATATAACCCGCCACACCGGCAGGGCTCCTTCTCAAAGTAGGTCATATTCTAATGTGCCGCACATTCTTCTTCATGTATTTCAGCTCCTTCAATTATTTGCAGAACGTGTAGTTTAACGTTGTATGGTGAAAGGACACAACCTTGATGAACATCTTCCCCAAGTTTAAACCATGCAGAATTTCCTTACTGGCTGCCTCTTGATCCAGGTGAAGGTTCTGCCTGAGCACAATGAAGTGTTCTGGAATTCAGATTCTTCACAATGTTCTACCCATTGCTTGTGATGATCCACACAATTGAATGCCTGTGCTTACTGTGCATCTTTCTGGTATTCTCTGCTTACAGCCCATATCAATCTAACATGAACAGTGAGAGTCCTCATTCCATGTCGTCTTCTGAATATGACTTGGATTTCTGGCAGCTACCAGTGTTACTACGGTAGCCATTTTGGAATAATGAACACTTTATTCATGTGTGACATCCATGGTATTCTTCAAAGTGATTGAAGTCTATTGGATTTCACTTCTGTAGAATCAGCATGACCTATGAATCTCGTGCTGTTTTCATTAGATGCCTTCAAGTTGACATCAACGCATACAGACCCTATCTATTGATCCATGGGAACAGACACTGCCCACCCCTTTGATTGCTTCACGATTGTTATGTTTGAGTCCATTTTATCCTTTTGTTTTTCTAACCTCAGGTCTTTGCACATTTCCTTATGATACTTTGGAATCTTCACCTTCATTTCGTCTAGTCCTTCATTGTTACTTTACATTGTGTTACATTGTGGCTTTAGGTTCTCTGTCCTCAAGAGCAAGTTTCTCTCTTGACATCCATGTTGGTCTCCTCTTTCTTTTCTTTTCTGTCTTTTTAGTAACATCGTTCTTTCTTCATCTATCATGCCCTTGATGTTGTCACACAATTCCTATGATCATCAGTCATCATTGTTGAGTGTGCTAAATACGTTCTTGAGAGGGTGTCTAAATCGAGGTGGGATATACTCAGGGTGATATTTTTACCCTTGTGAACCTTTCTTCTCCTTTCTCTTCAACTTGTCTATGAGCAATTGATGATCAGTTCTGCAATCGGCCTCTGGCTTAGTTCTGATGGATGATATTGAGCATTTCCATCATCTCTTTTGACAGATGTAGTTGATTTGATACTTGTCCAGTGTGCCCAGTGAGATTCAAGTGCATTTATTTAGGTTGTGGAAAATAAAACACAAAACTCCATTGCTATTCAGTTGATTTTGGCTCATTGCAGTCCTATCTACGTAGGCTTTCTGCGTCTGGAAGTCTTTACAAACATAGATAGTTTTATCTTAATCCCTCAGAGTGGCTGGTGGCTTTGAACTGCTCATTTTCAGTTAGCAGTTCAACATTTACTCATCAGCATGTATTCTTCCCATCTTCTTTGGATATTTACTGCAACATTTCAATATTTTGCCAATGGAATCTTTGAATGTTACAACTCATGTCCAGTAATTTTTTTCCTTCAGCTGATTTTTTTCTCGCCTAGTTGGAGAAATGATGAATGTGATCTTTCTTCTTGCCTTTCGATTTCCAGGCGCTTGCACATTCCATTAGACTATTCTGTCTTCTTGAGGGGCCCCTTGACACGTAATCTACATTCATCTGGAAGTCCTCTTGAAGCAAACCCCTGACCCTGCTGGCATTTGAAATGCTGATGGCACAATTTACAGTGTCACGGTGACATGCAAGCCACCACAGTGTGACAAACTGACAGGCAGGTAAGCTAGACATCTCACCTCAGACTTGACATTACCTTTATTCTTCATAGCAGCCCCAGAGAGGCAATGACAGTTTCACATTTCAGGTGCCCAAATGGAGACATGATTGGTTGTAGGGAGGTCAGTGGACTTGTGCCCGGGGTCGTGGTGTGAGTGGAGATAAAGAGTCATCAAAGTGTGAGTTTTTGGTTTTTTCCCCCAATGATTTTATTGGGGGCTCTTACACTTCTTATAACATTCAATACATCATTTGTATCAAACATATTTGTATATATGCAGCCATATTCATTTTCAATTATTTTATACTTGAGTCCTTGGGATAAGCTTCTCTTCCCTCCTCCCCCCCCCTTTTTTTTTGCATCACTGCCTCTGGTGGTCATGGGCGCTACCCAGTGCCGCTCCTGAGAGCCGCCACTGGATTTGAACCACCAAGCCTGCGGGCTGCAGTTCCACACTCAACCACTTATGCCACTGGGGCTCAGCCCTCCTTTTTTTTTAATTTTTTTATAAATCATTTTATTGGGGGCTCATACAACTCCCATCAGAATCCATACATACATCAATTGTAGACAGGCCACATTTGCACACTCGTTGCCATCATCAATCTCAAAACATCTTCCCTCCACTTAGGCCCCCATATTTTTCTTTCCCCCCTCCCCCCATGAACCGTTATTACTTTTTCATATCGTGCACTGTCCAATGTGTCCCTTCACTCACTTCCCTGTTGTCCTTACCCCAGAGAGGAGGTTACATGTAGATCCTTGAAATTGGTTCCCCCTTTCTATTCCACCATACCTCCACCCTCCCACTATCACCACTCTCACCACTAGTCCTGAGGATCATCTATTATAAATTCCCCATGTTTCCAACTCCAGTGTACATCCCCTGCTCTAGCTGGATTTGCCTGGTAGAATTGGGATCATGATAGTGGGTGGGAGGAAGCATTTGAGAACTAGAGGTAAGTTGCATATGTCATTGTTACTACACTGTACCTTGACTGGCTCATCTCCTCCCTGCAACCCCTCTGTAAGGAGATGTCGCTTCACCTATTCATGGCCTTTGGGTTCCAATCTGTACTCCCCTTCATTTTAGTTCTTTTATACCTGATACTGGATCCCTTAGACACCCAAGTCTGAGTTTCTAATGCCTTCCATGGTCTGACTCTATAAACAGAGCCTAGATGAGACACCCTGTCTTAAAACCTGAATGGACCAGGGTCAGTATGAGCTGAAATCAACTCAGTGCCAGTCGGTTTGCTTTGCGGTTTGAATATCTGACTTCAGACACCTGATATTTGCACACTTACCTATTTTGAGCTACTTCTTAGACTGTGCCTTTTATTTTCAGAAAAGGTAGACTCCCTTGTGGGATTTGTAAAGATGGGGGCTCATCGCTTCCCTATCATTAACTTGGAAAGGGGCAGGTGGGAGAAAGCTAAAGGGCAGAGGTGGACTGCGCCGGAGGCCGGAACCTACCCTCCCAACATCCCCCTCCAAATGACGTCGCTGTGTGCAATTGTATTTCAGAATGCCCCTGAAAGAAAAAAGGCAAGGTTCCTTTAAGAACTAACTTTATAGGATTTTGCTGTATCCAAAGTGGTGGTTGGACTATTAAAAGCTCTTGGCCTGAGAGCTATCTGCTGACTGCTGCATGAAGAAAGCCAGTTGGTGAGGCAGGGCGCACGGCAGGATTTCACCATGAGGAAAGGCGTCTGGTAGAAGGACAGCCATAGTTACGGTTCGGGGGTGGGGTTTGCAGAGGTGTGAACCCAAGTGGTTTGCTGAAAGGTAGTTTTGGGCTTGTGTGGAGACCCTCCAGTTTTCCTAGGGTTGTTTCTGCAGCCACACTGATGTTTTCTGCTCAGAGGAGATCCGCCTGAAAGGGCCTCAGGAAAGAGACTGAGAAACGAGTTTCCATTACTCATCTGTGCTTTTAAAAGCCATTAATTAACCAGTTGCTCGCAAGGTGATTCCAACTCACGGTGACCACATGTGTTTCTGAGCAGAACTGTGCTCCAAGGGTTTTTGGATTTCTGGGTTTCTGGAAGGAGGTCTCCGGGACTCTCTGGGGAACCCACCCAAGGACAAGCACACTGGTGACCTATGATCCTGAGGGGTTTGCTAGAATGCCCAGATCCCAAGGCAGGCCTGGGGTATGGTACAGAGGCCTCCTTGCTCAGTCTCCCCCCCAGGCTGCTATTTGGACCTAGTTGTTTGGAAGTATCCTGTGTCTACAGATAACTGAGAACTCTCCTAGTGATCCAGATGCCCCACAATTCATGAGAAGGTGGTCTATCAAATTAAGAATTTCTGGGTGTTCCTATGATTGGGAATTCACTAGCTAACAGGAGTTAGCGTCTATGAACTTTTAATCAAAAATGATCATTCTTCCTCTGTGTGTAGGATGGGGTTCACCAAAGTGGAATCCTTTCTGGTCCTTGGCAAGAGGCTGGGTGGTTAGGTGAGTGGACAGTGCAGTCTGTGTGGTAAGGCTGCCTGGGCAAGGGAACTCTGAGGCTAATCCTTTCCCCATTGAGTTCAGTAAGCTGGGAGAGTCTTGGTAAACTCTTGGAAATTTTGAATTTCAGTTTTTCTATCTCAGTTCATGCGACCCACATTCTTGAAAGTCACAGGAAAACAAAAGGCATACAAAGTGAACAATACGTATTGATTGTAGACTCTGAAGGTGATCCACCAGAAAGAACCCTGAGGCATGGCCAAGGGATGCCATTGCTGATGTCACATGGATGGTGACTGAAAGCAGAGAATTTCCAGAAAGCATTTATCTGTGCTTTATTGACTGTGTGAAAACATTTGACTGTGTGGATCATCATAGATTTTGGACATCTTGAGAAGAATAGGAATTCTTCAACACTTTATTGTGCTCTTGTGGAATCTGTGCATGGACCAAGAGGCAGTGTGGGGACAAGGGGGTATGTCATGGCTAAATATCAGGCAAGGAGTGCAACAGGATTGTAGTCTCTTGCCATACTTGTTCAACCTCTGGATTATATGAGGAAGAATGGAGCATCAGGATGGGAGGAAGGCTTATTAATGTACACGATGCAGCTCACGTGACCTTGCTTGTTGGAAGTGAGGAGGACTTGGAGTACTTGCTGATGAAGAGCAAGGACTGCAGTTTTCAGTACAGATCACACAGGACTGTCAGGAAGACTAATATCCTCACGATTTGGCAAATACCTACCATCGTGATAAATGGAGAAAAGGGTGAAGTCTTCAAGGAATTTGTCTTGTCTGGATCCCCAACGAAGGCTCACTAAAGCAGCAGTCAAGAGATAAAATGATGCATTACATTGGGTGAGTTTGTGGCCCAAGACCCCTCTTTAGAGTGTTGAAAAGCAATGAATGCTGCTTTGAGGACTACAGTGCGCCTGTGTCAAGCCATGGTATTTTCAGTCATCTCATATGCAGGTGAACTTGGGGCGGTTGGTGAAGCAGGGTGTATGGAAACATCTCACCATTAGGAAAGGCATGGACATTGGAAGTTGGACATTGAGCAAGTGTTTTAGTCCGGGTAGACTAGAGAAAAAATTCATAAACATGCATATGGATATAAGGGAAAGGTTTATATACAAAAGGAATGGAACATTGAGAAAGCATCCCAACCCAATCTAGTCCAAGGTCACAAGTCTGATATTAGCCAATATGTCCGATACCAGTCTATAAAGTCTCCTTCTGACTTATGGAGCACATGCAATGACACCAGGACAATCACAGGTGAATGGGTGCAGAGTCTTGTGTGTCCAGTGCCAGTAGGAATATCTCAGTGCTGGCAGGGGTCTCTCTGTGGCCTCCCAAGCATCTCAGCACTGGCAGTAGTCTCCATGTGGCTTCTCTGGCCCCAGAGGTTTTGCTCTATCAGGGCAAGCCCATGTGGCCTCTCCTCCAGCTCCTCCAGTCTCCAGGAATCAGGATTGATAAACATGCTGTCATCTCGTCTTATCAGTAGTTCGTCTCTCAGAGACTGAGTCAGTCTCTTTTCTCCAATTGGGAAATACCTTGAGACTTCCCAGAATTCTCAGGAGAAAGCCATACCCACACAGAGAGCTCATTGTCTATCTCCAGATTGACAGGCTAGACTCCACCCCTAGACTCCAATCATGAAATTGACACACGAGTACACGACTGCCATAACAAGGAAGACCGAAGAAGCACGGATGCATTTGCATTGCGGTGCAGGTGGAGGATATTAAAAGCCCCCCGACGACCGAGTCTTTCTCATAACAAGTGTAAACAGACTGATCCTTAGAAGCAAGGAGGGTGAGACTGGGTCTTGTGTTCTCTCGGCTTGTTTTCAGGAGAGTCCAGTCCCTCAAAGAGCACAGCATGCATAGTAAAGCAGAGGAAGAGCCAAGACAAGGTGGATGGACACCGTGGCCGCCACGCTGGCTCAAGCACAGGGACCATTGTGAGGACGGGGCGGGAGCGAGCAGAGCTTCCTTCCGTTTGTGCAGGATCACTCGGAGATGGATCCAGCCTCTTCACCTACACCTCACAACACCGCCAAGCTGAGGCGAGGCCTATTTAACACACTTGCAGACCAGACACTTGGAACTGCAGAGTCAAGGAGAAAAGGGAGTTCAAAGACTCTCACTGGCCAGGTGAGCGACGTTGTCATGGCAATGGAAGGGGTATGGCCATTTCCCAACATCAACTCTCCCTCAAGCACCGCTTTCAACCCCATGTTGGAATGTCTGCTTATGGAGACTGTCTGTAAGCAGATATTTCTTCAAAAGGCCTCCATGCCGGAGGCAAAACAGACTTTACTAATTAGTAAGACTTGTTTTAGCTGGTTATACACTCAGCTGCTAATTGAAAGGGCAGCTGTTAGAAGCCACTAGCCAAAAGATGTTCTCATCAGTGTTTATAGCAGCAATTCTCAACCTGTGGGTCGCGACCCCTTGAGGGGCAAATGACCCTTTCAGAGGGGCCACCCAATTCATAACGGTAGCAAAATGACAGTGATGAAGTAGCAACGAAAATAGATTTATGTTTTGGGGGGGGGGGGTCACCACAACATGAGGAGCTGTATGAAAGGGTGGCGGCTTTAGGAAAGTTGTGAACCACTGGTTTATAGCTTGGAAACCTTTGGAAACAGTTCTACTCTGTGCTTTCAGGTCACAGGAGGCAGGTGGGTTTTGCTTGGCTTAAAAGTGACCTCCACGGCACCAGTCTGCTTAAGGCACAAGGTTCAAAGGGAGATCTCAGCAGCTGATCCAAGCTCCATTTTCAATCACCCCCAGGCTTGGGGGCATTGGACTTTGAACAGGGAAGGCCTCACCAGAATCATTGTGTTTGAGTTATGATGTTGGTGATGAGTATTGGAAGTCCCATGAACACAAACAGCCAGAATGCTCCTTTAGATAGGATGGCGAAATGTCCCCTCGGGAACAAGAACTCTCAGGGTGGTAGAGTTGATTCTGACCCAAGTGCCTCTCTGAGTTTCTGAGACTGTGTTTTATGGGGGCAGAAAGCTTCGCTTTTCTCCTGCGGAGTAGCTGGTGGTTTCAAACTCCTGACCTTGTGGTAAGAAGCCCAGTGGGTAACCACTTAACACACCACCTACCCCAGCTCTTCTCATTCCACACCCCCCAGACATTTTGTTTCCAAAAAAATTAAAAACATTTTTTTTCAGTAGTGATCGTAAGTTAAAAAAATTCAACCTCTCCAGAAAGCCTTCAGAGTAAGCCAGGATGGGGTGAGGGAGCGACTCAGAACTGTAAATAGAGATGTTTCCTTGGGCTACAGTTAAAAAATATATTTTCGCAGGGCGTGCCAGTACCCGGGCCCCTACAAGCCCTGTGGGTATAGAAAGAAACGATGACTCTCTACCCTTGAGGCCCAGGTGCAGAAAGAAGACAAATAACCATTCTCACAGCGTGGGATGTGGGCTGTCACAGAGAGATGTGTCTGTACTCTGAGAAACTGTGTGGGTGCTAATTAAGCAGATAAGGACAGGTAGTGTTCCAGGTGGCGTCCATGGCACAGGCTGAGGGGGCAGAAGCAAGACGTGGCTTGCTGCAGGCTGGGAATAGGGATCTGGATGGAGCAGCAGTCGTGGGCTGAAAGGAACTGAGACAGGGGAGTTCTGGACCGCATGTTATAGACAATTACCTTCATGATATAGGCAGCCCTATAGGGAATCCTTTCAAAGATTTAAAGCAAGTAACTAGGGAGATCTGGTGGTGTTGTGGGTTAAGTGTTGTTAAACACATGCTCAGCAGTTCAAAACTGTCAACTGCTCCATGGCAGAGAGACTTTCTGTTCCTATAAAGGACTTCGTCTTTGTTTTCTAGGATCACGATGAGTTGGGTTCGACTCCATGGTTGTGGGGGGTGGTGGGTGGTGGGGAGATGGACAGGAGGACAGCTAATGAACGTATGGCTGGTAGTTGACACCGAGTTGGCATTGAATCATGAAGAGCTCATGTACAATAGAACACAACGTTGTCCCATCCTGGACCAGGATGGTGGTGTCATTACACCCATTGTGAAGGTTAATGTGCCAACCCATGCCCTGAGGGTCACCCCGCCTTGGTGCTCAACGTTACTGAGCTTGATGCCTTTTCTGATTATTGGTCTCTCCTGATGATGAGTCCAAAGTAAATGGGCTGCGGTCTCATCTTCCTCACGTCTAGGGAGCATGCTGTTTGTACTTCTCCTATGATTGATTTGTCTGTTCTTCGGCGAGTCCATATTATTGTCAATGTTCTCACCAACAACAATAGGAGGGTTTGACTGCACAGAATGGCCCATACTTGGAATCTACCAGCCACGCAAAAGAAGAAAGATGTGGCCACCAGTTTCCATAAGAATTTACAGCCTTGGACAATCAATGGAGCGTGTGGCAGTTACATAATCTCCTGCTAACTGGTAGTGAAGGAGTGGATTCTGGCCTGTCATTCGGTCACAGATGGCCTCATTTGGAGGCACAGAGGAGATAAATAGCTCACTGGAGGCCAGACCCACTCTCTCTGTCTTCTCTTTCCTGCTGTTGAGACATGCAGAGAGCTGGAGGAGACACATGGAGACCTGTACCAGCATTGAGATGTTTCCCCGGTCACTGGAGCCACAAAACTTTTCACTGGCCATGATTTTCCTGCATTCAGCATCATTGCATGTACCGCATGAGTCTAAAGAGGAATTTATGGACTAGAATCGGATCTAAGAGCTAATATTGGACTTAGGGGCTTGATCTGGACTGGACTGGGATGTTTTCCCAATATGCAATTGCTCTTGGATATAAAATTTTTTCTTATACATCTATGAATTTGTTTCTGTAGCCAGTCCAGACGAGCACAGAGTGGTTCAAACTAACACTCGGACCTCTGGATGACTGTGAGTTGCAATGAACTGGATGGTAGAGGTGTCGTTTGTTTTGTCAACACGCTGCTTGAACGCATGACCTTCCTTTTCTACAGTCCATCTTCACTATGCGTATGATGTGAATGGAGCCCTTGTGTTTTGGGGGCCAGTTATAAAAATGAATGAGAACTGAGGCATGAGGAAGGCCTGGAAGAGCTTGGTGGAGATGAGTGGAGGAGGTGAGTTAAAGGGGTATCTAGGAATAGAGTCAAGGAGACCTGGTGGTGGAGCGGTTACATACTGGGCTGCTAACTTCAAGGTGAACAGTTTGAAACTACTAGCCAGAGCTGAGGGAGAAAGAGGAGACTTCCTAATTCTGTAAAGAGTTACAGTCCTGGAAACTCACAGAGGAAGATCTCCCCTCTCCTCCAGGGTCAACTATGTGTTGGCATTAACTCAATGACAGTGAGTTTGGAGAGGAATAGAATCAGGCGTGGTGGCGATCAGAAAGTGGTGAATGCGAGTGAGGGTGGAAGCTACAATATATTCAATGGCCTGTAATTAACAAAGCTTTATTCATCTCCCACCATATGATAAATACTCTGAGTATGCTCGCTGCGATGGTTAAAATAAGTGTTGTCCCCACTCTGAGAGTCAGTTAGTTGAGGAGGATAGACAGCTAGACTCACACTCAGAATGGAGCGTGACAAGCCTGATGAGGTCGGGATTTGGTCCAGATCTCTGCCTTGTGTGTGGCTGGTGGTGTCTCTACCTCAGAAAGCCCAGAGAAGCCTTGAGGTGCCCAGTTTGCCTTGGAACATGTTGGATTTGAAGTGGTCAATCCAAATGAGGACACACTATTTCCTATTGTCATTGGAAAACAGGATTATTTTCCCAAAAGGGAGTCTTCCAAGAGGGAAGAAAGAAATCATGGAAGGGTTTCTCCGCTTGCATCCCCAGGTCTGAGTACATATGTGAGGAGCAATGTTGCCCCCTAGTGGTCTACTCAGATTCAGGTTGGGAAGGGTGGGGAAAGAGTAAGACCTAAGCGTTGCCCTTTTTATTTTGGATCTCAATGGCATTTTCACAAGTGAGGTTTCAAAATTGCACAGATAATAATGTCTTTTCAGTGTGGTAAGTGCATGTGTGGAGGAACGGTCTTCATACCAACCTTCTTCCCCAGGACAACCCAATGACATCAGTTGTGTTCATCATCTGGTTCAATCATCACCCTTAAAGAGGAAGTCCAGTGTCCCCTGATCAGTGAGCCTTCCTTTCCCTTTTCCATGCCCCAGTCCTTGGTAGCAACAGGTCAACTTTGGTCTCTCTCTATTTTCTTATCCTAGTTCTTTCTTGTAAGTGGCAGCAGTGACTTATTTTTAATTTTTCTCTTCCAGGTTCGTCAATGTCACCAGGACTTCATTTCTCTTACTCAGTCATGTATGTATGCCATCCTATGGATGCGCCCCCTGGTGGCACATCCAGCCATTCAGGGACCTTTAAGCCCTTCCCATCCTTGGCCATCAATTGTAACAAGCACATTTGTACATATGTTGTGATAATCATTTTCTAAATATTATTTTCTATTTGAGCCCTTTGTATCAGTTCTTCTTTATGCCCACCCTACTCCCTCCTACCCTCATGATCCCTTGATAAATTATAAATTATTATTTTCATGTCATACACTGACTGTTCTCTCCCTTCATATAATTACTTGCTGAGTGTCACAGGATTTGTTCCTCTAGTGTGGTCGTTACATAATCTGGTATCAACTGGGGACTTCAGAGGATTAAGACTGATGGAGTAGAGTCTGTTCTGTCAATCAGGTCATAGTCAATGAAGGCCCTGTATGGGCATGGCCTTCTCCTGAGGATTCTGGGAATTGGAGACAGGAGACACTCTCTCTCATTACTCACTTCCTGAGAGACTCTCAGCTGACAAGACACGTGGAACTATGCTAGACTTTTGGGGCCGGAGGAGCCAGGTGAAGAGACCCCTGCCAGTGTGGTGATGCTTCTACAGACACTGGATCCACAAAACTTTCCACCCACTGACCTGTGATCTTCCTGCATTTGGTGTTATTGCATGTGCTCCACGAGCCTGATGAGGACTTTATAGATTGATATCAGACATATGGACCAATATCAGACTTATGGACTTGATCTGGATTGGGCTGGGATGCTTTCTCAATATTCAATTACTCTTATATATAACCCTCTTTCTTTTTGTGTGTGTGTGTGTGTGGCATCACTGCCCTGGTGGAAGTAGGAAGCCCAGCCTTGCTTCTAGAGAGCTGCTGCTGGATTTGAATTGTTAGCCCTGTGGGCAGCAGTCCCACACACAACCACTACGCCACTGGGGCTCAGCTCTTTCTTATACACATAGGAGTATCTATGAATTTTTCTAGTCTACCCAGACTAACACCTCTAGTCAACCTGACCTATCACAGGGTCTGAGGCTAGTTCTATTGAGGTGCCTCCAAACACTTCTCCACCGAGGCTGTACCGTTTTATATTCCCACCAACAATGGGTTAGGGTTCCTATTTCTTCACATTCCGATCAACACCTGTTTTTTTGATTTTTTTTGAACTCATACCATTCCCAGTTCTTTCTCATGCTTGCTCTGTAGCCCAAGAAGTGGGTAAGACAGGGAAAAGATCATTTTGGACAATGGAAGACAGTTCATGTGCCTGCCAGAGATATGTATGGATTCTAGGCAATTTCAGTACCAAGCCCCATTTACATTTGTGCAACATTCAGGGTACAAATGGTTGGTTCATTTCCATATGATTCTTCTGTGGTTGGTGAAAATCTCAGTACACTGGCAGCTAAATTAAGTGCAAGAAAAATATACCCATTCTCACTGAACTTGAGAGACTACAGTCCCTAACTATAGTCATGAACACATCCAGACCAGCTTGACTATATTTCTGGTCAAGCATGAGAAATTCACCAGAAAAAGATGTCTTACTGAACTCTTCTCGATGATTCCAAGTTTTAAATGCTCCTGCTTTCTCTTCATCTCAAACATCGTTCTTGCCTCTGTGTGTTTGCCAGCAAAACAAGAATCATCTTCAAAGTAAGGTTTCATACCCAACATGAATAGTTTGAAGTTGGGCTTTCTTTAACAGCCCTTTCCGAACCAATTTCCTCTGAAAATAAAGTCAGTGTTTCACCTTCTGCTCTTTTCTCATTTTGCTATGAATATGATTAAATGAAAATTTGTTTTGAACCACTGGTATTTCAAGAAGGTACGTGAGAAGACAAGGCAGGAGAGGAATATTACTCTACAGAAGCAGAGGAGAGGGCTCCTGGGAATTACAAAGCTGACACCATATGGATAGGGCTAGTCTGAAGAACACATCTTTTCTCCTTTCCTTGAAAATATCTCGCTGAAGAGGCTGTGAACTTTCTGCGTCTCTCTGGATCCTGAGGCAGCCTTTGGTGCAGAAGTTCACACCATAGGTAGCCAGATACGTCAGGAAGAGCCCTGGACTTGCTCCTTGTAGCACAGTGGTGCCGTGGTTACATATTGGACTGCTAATCCCAAGGTCAGCCGTTCAAGACCACCAGCAGCTCCTTGGGGGAAAGATGAGGCTTTTACTCCTATAAAGAGCTACAGTCTCAGAAACCCACCGGAGACAGTTCCACCTTGTCCTCTTGGCTTGCCATGAATTGGCATCAACTCAATAGCAGTGAGTGAGTGAGTAGCATGATCTGGCAGCCATTGAACCACTCCGTGCCTCAATTTCTGCACACGGGGGACAGGCGTATAATGTATCTCCTTGAGAGGTGAGGATGAAGTGGGATAAGGCAGGTAGGGAGAGAGCCTTTAGCATAGTGCCTGGAACAATATGTGCTCAGCACTAATACGTGATTCTGTGACATGAACAAATCCTCTGGAAGTGTGAGTTTTACTAACAAATGAAAAGGCATTCCAGGACAAAATAAGAATAGATTTTTGCCTTTGAAATTGTTTTCAGCAATGTTGTCCCTGTACATTCCAGAGTCCTAAATAATTCTAGAACTCAAACAAAAACCACTCTCTTATCTCTCCCAGGCAAAGCAGGCACAATTCTTTAAAAACTACAGTTCATTGCATTTTTTTGGTGCAAGTATACAAAGCAACATAGGTGCTTGGTCAAAAATCTCTCCAGGCAATGTTTGGTGACATTCTTCACCTGCGGTCAGCTGGTTTGTCAAACTCAGCAAAACTTCGGTCTCCGTCCTGACAAACCTGTGACAATTGCCTGAATCCCACCACTGGACACGACTCACCCTTCAGAGTGAAACTCTCCTTGAATCGGAGTATTTTTCCCGACTCCTTACAAGTCCCTTTTGCTTTTTAATTTTCAATTGATTCATTGTTTAGAATGATCTTCCCATCAATGTTGGAAACTTATTTAAGCTTTTTTTTTTAAACAAACACTGGGAGAAACTTTCAATGAACTTTTAAAAAACAGTTTTATTAACACTTCATCTTCATGCCACATAATTCCATAATTTAATCATCTCAAGAAGAGTTGTACAATTATCTCTGCATTAAATTCCAAGGCATTTTCTTCTTCCTTGTAATTTTTCCCCTAATTGTGGCAAAATATTCACAGCAAAACATTCTTCAGTG
Organism: Nesogale talazaci; assembly: GCA_004026705.1. NCBI lineage: Eukaryota > Metazoa > Chordata > Mammalia > Afrosoricida > Tenrecidae > Nesogale > Nesogale talazaci. Next base: position 10,360 of record PVJH01028902.1, on the reverse strand, counting down.
CCCCAACTTCTCCATGTGTAATCCCATCCCCCTGACTCAGGGCTAGCGCCCCTCCCCCTTCACTTATTCTTGCTGTGTGGTCTTCAATCAATGCAGAGTGGGGCTTGCAGGTGGGACCCATCTGATCGATCTGATGTGATTGTTGTTGGGAGTTGCTGCTGAGTGGATTCTAACTCATGACATCTCCGTGCATCGCAAAGTAAGACTGGCTTAGAGCCAGTTCTTCTCCGTAATCTTTATAGAACTGGATCCGTACACTTTTTCTCACCTGATATCATTATCAGGTGGGTCGGAACTACCAAGCGCCATCCTTGGAGCTTATTGTCACTCCAACATGAAGAAGAATGAGGCAGGAAGTCATCCTTCCAGCCACCAGCCTCAGCAGTTCTACATTTTTCAGGGCTCTCCATCCAAAGGACAAGAGGCTTGTTAGACAACACAGGGAGATGGTTGGCTTGAGAAACCTAAAACTCAGCAGTCTGGGCACCTCTTGACTTGGATGTTCAAACAAAGCCAGGGGCATTTTATTTGTGGCTCTGCTGTTAGGCTTCACTTTGGCTTCATGGGTGTGTTGCCAGACGCGGTCTTCAGGAAGTCCATACTCTAAAGTTGGATTTTTTCCTGGCGAGAGAACAAGACAGTCCCTCATCTCTTAAAACTTCTACACTCTATTCACTTGGGGGGTGGGGGGGGGGGATGTCCTTTAGCCTTGAGCGTATTAGTCAGGGGCCAACAAACCCACCCAGTTGTGTTGCCTCTGCGCTGACTCGTGGAGATCCTGGCTGTATCAGAGAAATGTTCCACAGGGTTTTCAGTGGCTGATATTTCAGAAACGGATTACCAGGCTTTTCTTCCGAGGTGCCTCTGGGTGCACTTGAACTTTCAATCATTCATTTAGCAGGCAAAGGTGTTAACCCTTTGTGCCACCCAGGAACTCCCCAACCAGGGCCTGCTACATTGTTTGGGGAGCCTGGTTCAAAATTAAAATAAGAACCCCTTGTTAAAAAATTACAAAAAAAATATCACTACAGGTAGTAAAGGTTTCTGTGAGCGGTGCTACCAATGATCACTTGACTACTAACTGAGGGGTCCCTGGTGTGACCTCACCCATTAGCAGCTCTAAGAAAAGCCCTGCCATCTACTGCCATGGATTCAGTGCTGGCTCGTAGCAACCTCCTGTCGGTTTCTGAGACTGTCCCTGTTTATGGGAGTAAAAATCCCGGTCTTTCTCCCAAGGAGCGCCTGGTGGTTTTGCACAGCCAACCCTGTAGATCACAAGCCCAACCACAATACCTCATTACAACCTGTGAAGGCTTCATTCCAACACAGCTGAAGGAAACACTGTCTGACCCAGCACCACCTTCATGCTCATAGCTGTCTAACCCACACTTGTAGCTATGGCGTCAATCCCTCTCAATCCCTCTGCTTGAAGGGCTTCCTCTCTCCCCCCCCCCTTTTTTTTAACCAACCTTCTGCTTTACCAAGTGTGATGTTCTTTTTCAAGGACTTGTCTTTCCTGATCATAGGGTCAAAGTATGTGAGACAAAGTCTGGTCATCCTTGCCGCTAAGGATGTCTTACTTATTCCAAGACAGATTTTGTCCTTTTGGCAGTCTATGGTACTTTCAAATATTCTTTGCCAATATGATAACTCAAAGGCATTAGTTCTTCTGCAGTCTTCCTTATTCATTTTTTACCTTTCATGTACGTATGAGGCAACTGAAGACAACACAACGTCCTCAAAGTGACTGTGTTGTCTTAATTAAGGCTCTCAATTTTACTTCTTTAGGACCTTTGTAAATTAGTACTTCTTTAGTAAATTAGGCATTGCAATGACTGCACAGAACTCACAGGCAAAATTCATGACTAAAAGGCTTACTCAGGAAATCAACAAGCTGTAATGCTCGTGAAAAATGCTTCGGCCTGACTTGTTTATAAGGATATGTTACCAAGTTCACTCAGGCCTGCTAATCAATGCCCAAAGAGGTATACTACTCCATTGTAAGTTTCACCCTGAAGGAATTCTGTTCAAGCCTGGTTTTCCCAATTAAGTGCCCAGAGGCATCCCACTCCACAAGCTAGTGTCTTACACTCCAGCACTCAAGCTTTACTTGCTCTGTGGGTTGGGAAGTCCATCACTCAGATCCATGCTCTGACTCCTGATTCTACTGCTGCTCCTCTGATGTCACAGCGGTCACCTGGAACAGGAGGTTCACTATGCAAGGATCTTGGTTCTAGAGAACCTCATCTAATCTGGTAATAAGATCCCTCCTCCTGCTTCCCAAAGGACTCATTTTATACCCAACAGGATGGCATTCCTGGGAATCCAATCAGCAGTTACTTACAGGTGAATCTTCCTCCACCTTCTTACCAGACCCATACAGGAAAAGGTTGCTTTGATGGAATTTAGGGATTTTGCTAAAAACAGCCACATTAAATTACTCACTGCCACTGTCGTGATCTAAGGGATCTTTAATACTTTCAACCGGTCTTGAGCAGATTTCCTCAATGGAATCTGTTTTTGATTTCTTGACGACTGCTTTCATGAACTTGGATAGTGTATCCAAGCAAAATTAATCCTTGACAACTTTAAATTACCTCCATTCATTCTGCTGTCTCCACTTGTCCAGCAGTGATGGATTTTGTTTTCTTTACATTGAGTTGTAATTCATACTGAAGGCTGCAGGGTTTGATTTTCATCAACAAGTCCTTCAGGTTCTCCTATGCTCCCTTTGCATGAGCATTGCTTTTTAATGCACCTTTCTCCAATACTGATGTTGCACACTTCTTCATATAATCCAACTCTGTAGATTGTTTGCTGAGCATATGATTAAATAACACCCAATCTAGATGTGCACTTTTACTGATTTTAAAGCATGCAGTTTTCTGGTGTTCTGCTTGAACCACTGCCTCTTGGTCTTGGGCAGGTTTCTGAGGAGCACCATTAAGTCTTCTGAAATTCCCATTTTTTCCCCCATGTTGCCCATAGTTTGTTACAATCACATAGTTGAATGCCTTTACATAGCCAAGAAAACATAAATAAACTTCTTTCTGTTATTCTCTGTTTTTAGCAAAGAAATATTTCCATGAGCTGATACAGCACTGGAAGCACTTATTAGTCTATGCCAAGGAATTTGGCAGAACTCCCTGGTCAATCAACGGGAAGAGAGATCTATATTTGTGCCCATTCTGAAGAGCAGTGACCCAACAGAATGTAGGAGCTAGCAAATGATGTAATCAATATCACCTGCAACTAAAAATTTAGATGAAGATCATTCAGAATTGGCTGTTGTAGAACATCCACAAGGAGTTTTCGGAAATTCAAGCTGGAAACAAAAGAGATTATGGGATGAGAGATGCCATTGCTGAGAGCAGATGGATCTGAGCATTCATAGTCTTGAAAAGTTTAGTCCCACTCTATAACACAAGGGGTTGCTATGAGGTGCAATCAACTTGATGGCAATGTGGTTTTGATTGTTTGTTAATCTGTTGTCTGGGTTCTTGGACTGTTTGAACAGAGAAGGAATTACCCCTGACTTCAAACCTTCAGGTCCTCAGAGCAACCAGCAAGGCCTGGGTGGTTATGAAATTTATCAATCAATCAGCACTCTGACACTTTCTTTTGTTGGTGTTCCACCTTTTTTTTTTTAAACAGAGACCTTGAATCCGTTTCCAAATTGTATGCTAAGTAATTTGGTTTGTGCTCTGTAGAATACGCTGCCAGGTACTATTGGGTTCCTCGCTTCTTTGTTGTTTTTTTTTGTGTTGTTGTTATTATTTTCATTCCTTTTTATTTAGTTATATATATTTTCCCGACATTGTTTTTTTGTTGTTGTTGTTGCCATTGCTCCATTCTTGAGATGTCTTGTTTTTCTATATGTATTGTTGTCTCTCCAGGTCCACCCTGACAAGATCTGCTGGATGAACAACCAGGAGGAGAAAACAATGGGACTGATGGTTTGGGGGGACACAGGAGATGGGGAGGTGGAGGAAAGGGACATCCTAGGGAAAAGGGAACAGCTTGTGACCCAAGATCAGTGGCAGGGTGGGTGTAACAGCCCTGACAGAGGTTGATCAGGAACAATGAAACAGAGAGAAATCATTGAAATTCAAATGGAGGTTGTGCATGATAATGGGATAAGAGGAAAGTAGAAGGAAATAGAGGAGTGACCTGGGAGGCAAGGGGCATCTACAGAGGTTCAAATACAGGCACAAACATAGATGAATATATTTACATATGATGATGGGGAAATCGATCCATATGCACATACCTATAGGGTTGGCATTAAGGCACCAGATGGATACTGGACCTCCACTCAAGCACTTGCTCAATGCAAGAACACTTTGTTCTATTAAATCAGCATTCCTTGATGTTCACTTTCCTGACACAATCACCGAAGACAAACGTGTGCACAAGCAAAAGTGGCGAAGACAGCTGATGGTGCCTGGCCATCAAAGATACAGCATCTGGGCCCAAGCAGAAAGAAAATGCTCCGAGAAGGATGATGACAACAAATGCATAAATGTGTTCTGCATATAACTCATGACAAGAGTTATACAAGCCCCCAATAAAACAATACAAAAATAAAAAAAATGGGAGGGAGAAAAAAGGGGAGTTGATACTATGGGCTCAGCTAGAAAATGTTCTGAAAATGATGGCAACATATGTACAAAAATGATTGATACAATTGATGTACGGATTGTTGTAAGAGCTATACCAGCCCCCAATAAAATGATTTATCTAAAAAAAAATCTCTTTTAAATAATAAAAATAAAACTAACTCCAGACAAGGAGACAGAGTGGTCTTAGAGCACAATAACAGTTCAGCATAGGTGCTATCACAGGCAAATATGAAGAGCCTCCAAATAATTTGTGGAAAATGGAATTAAAAGATAGTGGTGTTTTCCCAAACCCTTTGAAGACTGCAGGTGCAGCCTAGGAACATTTGCGGGCAGTGCTTTGAGAATTACAAATAACGAACTAACTCACAAAAGAATGAGAGTAACTGTATCATTTGATACATGTCAATTCCAGTTATGCATAGACCCTGGTTAAGAACCTTGTCTCAGCAATAGCAAAAAATCTCAACCTTTCTTTGCTCAGAAAATACAAAAGAAGAATTTCCTTACTGATGCTGGAAACTTCTTGACTTCCTCCATGGCATGGGTCATAAGAGCATAAGCCTCACATGGGAGCCCAAAGACTTCAATGAAAACAGGAGGATCCATATTCAAATGGGCCTATTTTGGGTCTCCACTTCTGCACAGTTCTTCTTCCTTAGCTGTGACCCTCATCAAGCCCTTTCCCAACACTGAGATCTTTGGACCGGGTTCTTCCTGGAGCCTTTTGATTGCATTTCCTTGTGGTCCAAGGATCTTCCCCTCCTAATTAAACTTAGGATATTGCTTGACAGGTATCAGTACCCGCTCCTTCAGTTTCATGTTCCTGCGAAAAAATAAATCCAAGTAATCCTCCTCCTCATCCTTTTATAATCTCCTTTCTGAATCTTCTCAATTTCTGCTGTCAGCAACTGCAGGGCATGATGAAGGTCAGGTCAAGAGAGTCCTTCTCGATCATGAGCTCAGGCGGGTACTTGTTCTCCAGCTCCATTTTGACCCAAAGCGCCTAGCTTCTTTGATCTCCATTCACCCAGCCTTCTGAGACACACTTCTATTAGGACTTAGGTCAAAATCTCTTTCCTTATCATTCTGGAGTCAGGGATTGGGGAAGGAAAGATACGAGAGATAATTTGTGTGATTTTTTTTTTAACCAATATTGCCATAGCTTGGCAACACGGAGTTGCAGTAAATGATATGGTGACCCAGCTGGCCTATGCTTGTGAGTGTCATGCCTATGGTTAGTGTTGACAGTGTGTACCACTGGGGAGTCCAGACAGGCTGAGTATTTATGGCCCTGATGTGAGTTCCCAAATGATGCATAGATGCCTCTTTCCTTCCACTTAATTGAAGGGAAATATAATCACCTGAACAATTTTCTTCATGGATAGAATTCATCGTGTCTAAAAACTTGAGTGGTAAGAGATAGCGCCAATTTAGTTTCTATCTGTTATGTGCCTGGGTTTCAGAATTATTCAAATCACCAATATTCTTGCCTGGAAAGGATGCCTCTTCCTACAATTTTGCCTAATTCCCCATTCTGCAGTTCACTGCTGACTAGATGGATACACTTCCTTTCTGCAGCTGTTCATAATGCAGCGATAAACTCCTTCATGAAAACCAGGCCCTGCAGGCAGGTTATAAATCAGGACAGTCTTAACCTGCTTGGTTTTCTTCTTCCTGGGCAAAATAATCATTTTCAGACAGTTTTTCTTAAATAGATTTTATAAGGCTTTCATGGAAAACTTAGAGCTAGATTTTACCACTCTCTTCCATATAAACACATTTCTGCTGAACAAACATGCATTTGTTCCACTTACCAGATAGATTACAAAGTCACTTGCATCTTGAAAATTTTCCTATTAAATATTTTATATATTTATATATATATACACATACACACACTGTTAAGCTATGTGAGTTTCATCAAAGACTCACACTGGAATATCTTGTTTCAAATGAAAGCGCTTCATGTTGAAAAGAAAATCACTCGGCAAACACATGTTATTGTTTGAAATGGCCTTATAACAGCACAGAGAGCAGTGAAGAGGTTGTGTAATTTAAGAGACAAGAATCCTGGGAGAACACGTCTGGAGAACTGAGATCTAGTAAGAATTAGGGCATTGACTGAAATATTTTATTTAATAATTTTCTTTTCTATAACATAGGGAAGTTAACGACAATGCCAGTTTCCCATCATTTACTGGTACAGAGGAAAACCATGTCAAACAAAAGAAACGTGATTTGAGTATTATTAAAAAAGAAAGGTATAATCTAAGAGTAATTATCAGATGAACTTAATGGGATAAGCTCAGTTGCTTTCTTGTGAAGTATCTTCTTGAACAATATATGAAAAATGCACACTTTAGCTAATGAAGCCTTTGCTTACAGAAACACTGAATTTTCTGCATTTTCAATGAACTGTCTTTAAGCTGAGTAGAAATGTTGCAAAAAAATTGCATTTCAGTATTTAAAAAAAGACGTTCAGTGACTTCTCACACATCTCATGTTGTGAAGTGTGCACCACTTTCAATCATCCTAAATTTTTCTGTCACCCGCTACAGAATTTCAGTGCTGATGGTGAAGTAAAATGACCTGGTGTGGTTCTTACCTAACTCCCATCAAATCCCGATAGGAGCATGACAATAAGCTGGTGCAGGCTCCCACTCCAGGGCGAGCCAGTGTTACTGTGTGCTGAAGATGGAGCGAGTCATTGCAGAAGCAGAAGGAAGAGAGACTCCCACTCCCCAGAGGAACCAGAGCCACCTGTAAGATGCACGTGTCAAGTGGTACGGGCAGCAGAGGTACCAGAGACTGCAGCACAAAGACCATGGGCTGGAACAGTGGATGACCTGGCCCATCAAATGAGGAAAGGTGGAGGCTGACTTGTCAAGTGAGGTGCCCTTTAGGTGGTTTCCTACACTGAAGAATTCTTGTAAACTCTGCCTTTGGGGCTGTGTGGCTGAGAGGCTAGATTAGAGAGAGGCATAGTGTCTGCTGCTCTGACTGAGAAGGCGTGCAGTGGACAAAAGCAATGTATCCTGAAACGTGTTCTGATCTTGATATGTTGTAACCAGTTCACTTTCCTAACAAACCCCATCATCTTTCTTATTGTTTGTGAATTGTGTGGCCGTTGATTGCGATGGAGAAGTGCCCTGGGAGGGATGGCTGGGATCAGAACAGAATTAAGAAAGCTGGAGATTGAAGGGGTCTCTGACCTTTGCTTCATAAGAACCCACCCTGGGAAAAAGTGGAGTTGGATTTTCCTTTTCATTTGTGTAGCTGGAGGCGATCAGAGGGGCCCCCTACACTGGTGGTCAGCAAACTGTGGCTCTCGGGTCATATGTGGCTCTTTCAGTGTGAATGTACGGCTCTGAAGTCACTTTGAAAACATTTGAAGGTCATTATTTCAGATCAAGGTGATTTCATTTGCTTGAAAAACCATATTGAAGGCTCTTGAGTGATTTTAAAGTTGTTAGGAGGGATAGCCTCTTCAGTCCCAAGAGTTTGCCAACCTCTCCCCTAAACCATTTCTAAGCAACGACTTCCTGTTTTCTCTTTCTCCCCTTTCCTGTTAATCACTAATTAACTTGAGGACCCAAAGCTTTTCTTTCTGGATTACAGGATATAAAACATAATCTTAAAAAAAATTTTTTTTATAAAAATTATTTTTAATATCATTGAACATCTTGTGAAAGAACTATATTGATCTCACTTTCTCTTCTCAGAGTTAGGCACCATCGACCATAGTTTTTTTTTTTTTTTTTTTGGGCATCACTGTTCTCCGGTGGTGGGAGTAGGAGGCCCAGCCCCACTGCTGGAATTGAACCTCCGTCCCAGTGGGCCGCAGTCCCGCGCACAACCACTACGCCACCGGGGCTCAGCCCCGACCATAGTCTTAATGTAACAGTATTTTCACATCTGGTACTAAAAATTTCCGTGGGACAAAGCCAGCTGCATGAGAAACTGTGGAACCAAGGAGACCAGGAAGCCTGTGTAGCCGAGCAAAGCTTTGAGCCTTCTTCATTGTTGCTGCTCCTCCCACCCTCCCCCTACACACTAATGAGACTCAATCTCTCTCTTCTAAGAGGAAAGGTGGGGTTCCTCGGGTGGAAACAAAATCTGAAAAATAGCACCAGCATGTAAAGGAACCAGGAGCCAGATAAATCCAGCTGGGGCTGCATACTTCATTTGTTTTTCTTTCTTTCAGTACTTGAACATTAAAAAAATATTAATTGGTAATTATTCTAACACACAGAGAAAATGTAAATCTCTGGGTGGAAGTTATTTGAGGGGAGCAGGCAGATGCTCTTGGAGAGCTTCTCTCAAAGTTGAACTTGAGCTTTATTTTTGGTCTTTGGGGACACAATATTTGTTAACACATTCAGTTGGAATCGCATCAATGAACTCTTGACATAGCTTGATTGGCTCAGAGCGAAATGAGGTCATTCTTGGCATCCAGGTGAGTGACGCTTGTCTCTCTGGAGCTCCCTAACAAGCAGTTTCAGATGCCACCTCAGACTCCCAGCAATGTGGTCAAAGCCAAGGGAAGGAGCCTAACTCAGGGAGCAAGGGGAGGAGGCTGCTGGTGGAGACCTTGGGAATGTAGGAATGCGAGGAAGGTTTTATCTACCACAAACGGTTTCTGGCACATGGGGGAAAAATGTATGCAGTCTTCCAAAAGACTTCTTTCAAAGGAATGGAATTTAGAGTCACATCCAAGAATAGTGAGAGGTTCCAGATCCAGCCAGAGTTTCTCACACCTTGTCTTTGTCTATAGTTTTATAGACCTCTCCACAAAGCAGTTTTAGTCAGAAATGGCTCTTGCCACCCAGACCATGGGCTCTCTTTTATCAGTGATCACACACGTTTTGGTAGACTGGGGCTGCTGTCTCAGAGTATCTTGAACTACCAGGCTCATAAAAACAGACGTCTACTGTCATACAATTCTGAAGGCTGGAAGTCTAAAATTCAGGATATCAGCCGGGCCATTTTCTCTCTGAAGGCTATTGGGAAAGAGTTGGAACAGGTTTCGGTTGAGTTTCCAGATAGACGACTGACCAGGAGGAAAGACCTAGAAATTTATTTCAATTAAAAAAAATCCAATGAAAATCCAGTGAATCACAGTGATTTGATGGTGAGACTGGGCAGGATTTTGATATGCTGTGTGTTGGCCATGGGAGGGGCAGGGAAGTATTCATTGTGACTCTTCCAAGCAAAGTCTTGAACTCCCAACAAATGACCTTCCCCTCTTTGGGTTTGGAAAGAAGGTAGGAGAAGATCCTGATAGGGTTCACCTGAGTAATTCTGAATAGGATTCCCCGAAGTGGCACCCTGCGGTGGGAAAAATGAGTCCTCTAAGAAGCAGGAGGAGAAGCAGGAAGAGGGATCTCCTTAGCAGTAAGAGGCAGGGGTAGAGTGAGTCCTCTGACCTGAGATTCCTGCACAGTGACCTTCTGGATCTAGATGACAGGTACAACATCAGAGGAGCCGCAGCAGATCCATGAGCCCGAGCAGAAAACAAAGTGATGGTCTTTGCAACCCGCGGAGAAAGTTGAGTGCTTTTGTCCAGGAGGCTGACTTGCAGAGTGAGGTACCTCTGGGCACTTAATCCAGGGAGCTGGGTTTGCTGACCCATGGGGCTTGAGCTGAAGGTCTTGGGTCCAATGGCTTTGGGGCATTTATTAGGAGACCTGAAATTTCATGATATGTCCTGGTAAACAACTACCTTGAGTATTTCTCAC
>PVJH01028901.1:0-26716 GCA_004026705.1 Nesogale talazaci | reverse complement strand
GGAGATTCAGAAACAGTGGCAGAGACACTGGAACCAGGGGAACAGCATGAGACACTGCAGTGGGCTTCTTGGCCCACACACAAAGGAAGCTGAGTGCTTCCTACCAAGAACCTGGCTGATGGAGTGGGGTCCCTCCAGGTCATCGGTGGAGCTGGAGCTGAGTTCTTGCGGGTCAAGCTTCAAGAGAGGGCAAGAGTGCCTTTGTGCACTTGTGGACAGAGCAAAAAGAGTTTTGCCACATTCGCTTGCAAAGAGCAGAAGCCAAAAAGCCGCACAACAGAGAGCCTGAGAGACTGGAGAGAGGTGTGTGTGTCTGTGGCTCCAAAGAGAAGAGGCTTTCCTGACTGAAGCATTTCCTACTAAACTGAATCTTTTCTACATCTAAATTGCATTGTTGTCTATTGCTTCTATAATAAGCCCATGACTGTAAGTATGCTGAAATCATTTGACAATACCTTTGGTAACTTCAACTTATAATAATAATAATAAATAATAATAATAATAATAATAATAAATAATAGTAATAATCCCTAAAACCCAAAAGCCAAACTCACAGTCATCAGGATGATCCGGACTCATCATGATCCTGGAGGACACAGTCAAACTGCCTGGTGTGCTTGGAGACTAACCTTTCTGGAGCAGAAAGCCCCCTCTTTCTCCTGAAGAATCTCTTAACGGTGGTTTTCTTTGGCAGAAAGGTTGTTTTAGCAATGGAAACCATCTCACTGCTTTCTAGATAAGAATTTTAAAAGCTCATTTCAAGAGATAACTTCTTAGAACCTATCTTAAAAAAGGGGACAGCCTTCCTGCCAACTTGCTAACAATCAGGCCGCTGACTTAAAGGCCACGTAAGGGCAGAACACAGAGAAAGGAAATGGCAGTTGTTTCTCCAGGCTCTAAATCCAGCGTAGCAGAAGCAAATCACCATCTGATGAGCAGTTTTGTCTTCAAATTACCGACGGGAGCTTCTAACCAATGTTGTCATCCTAGGGCTCTGCTGACTTGGCAGAACGGTTTCCCTTCAGCCTCGATGAAGCTGCCCTTTATATTTTGCAATAGAATTGCACCAAATAAGCTAGAAGAGATTTCATTTCACCGCCGTCTGAGACGCCTGTGTTCCTTGCTTGATCGCAAGCAGGAAAATCAGTGTTATCTGCTTTTCACGTTCCTACCAACTAGCTGAAGCTAGCCCCCGCGCCCCCCACCAAAACGTATGGGGGGAACAGTGGGTCATGTAGGAACAGGCTGTAAGGCGATCTATTGATTTTCTACCAAGTTTTTTTTTTTTTTTTTTGGTGTCAGTTATTCATATGGACAGGGGCTCATGATGCAATGGTTATTTATGTAAGAAGCCTTGGGCTAGGTTCAGTGACACAGAAAAAGATGCGGTGTGGAGAGAACAATGCGATATGTTCTCATATACCTCTCTCTCGCATTTCCAAGCCTGCTGAGCCCTTGCACTATAGGTAGAATCAGCCTTATGTAAAGGAGAAAACCCTTATTTTCTTTCAATTATCTTAAAAACGATCAAACAAAGAACCAACCGTGAGAAATAAAAATAGCTCACAGAAGTGATTCTGACTTTTGAAATATGAGTGAGAACTTCATAGAGCCATTCTAGTCTCAGACTTTTCTGAGACCGGGGAGAAGGAACTACAACAGAATTATTACCAACCCTCCCAATAAATGTATTATTGTCATGTGAATATTATTAGACAAGTACACTTTAGAGGACATAAATTATTGAAAGGCAGAACAGAAGTAAAAACTTCATTTTGTATGAAATGGAACCTGTGAAAGACTTTGTGTGGGGGAATAATAGATAAAATGTGGACTTGAAATGACGAGTCTAGGACATAGGACAGAACAGAGAAGAGAGAGACAAGTTTCAAACATTTTTCTGGAACTGGCTGCAATTGGGCAAGAATAAAGCTAGAGCTATTGTGAGAGAAAATGAAGAAAAATCCCAAAGATTTCCTGTTGCCTGAGTGGGAGAGGAATACTGGAAAATGACCTCAAGCACAAAGTCTGACAACTGGGACCATATGAAATATTCAGAGTCATTGGTGCCAGTTAACATTTTAGCACAGAACTTGGCATGTCTACATATCATTTAAAATAGTAAAAAAAAAATAAATAGAAAAAAATAAACATCGCTGTCCTTTGTTCCCAAATGCAGTACAGACCAGACAAATTGCAGTGTACAGAAAGAAAGCCTTTGGAGAAACGGGATGTGATAGAGAATACTCTTTTATTCAGATAACATTAGCATGTCCTTCTTGTTCTCAGTGACTATTTAAACAAATGCTCAGGTGAGGACTCTGCAATGTACTGTGAACCACAGCGAAATCAAATCAAATCCCTTTGTCATTTAGCAGATGAACTCACAGCGGCCGTGTAGGGCAGAACGGCTCCAAAGTGCTTCTGATGCCATCATTTATTTTTGTATTGTCACTAACAATTGTTCACGGCCTTAAATACAAACCACAAGCAAAACTCACTGTCTTTGAGGCCATCCGGCCTCAGAGACACCTTATGTAACAGAATGCAATTGCCCTTTTGGCTCCTCACGTAATTCTTTATGAGAGTAGAAAGCCTCGTCTTTCTCTCGAGAAGCAGATGGTAGCTTTGAACAGCTTACCTTGGGGGCGAACAACCCAGTTCATAATCCATGACCCCACCAGGCCTCCAAATTCTAAGTCAATCAGCAGTAAAATAACATGGAGTGAAGCTCTCATGGGGCAAAAGCAGCTCATTCCAGTGGTTGGAATTTACCGTCGATAGCTGAAGATTTCCGCGTCTACAGCCTCCCGGCTGAACTAAGCCTTTTTACGTGCATATTTGAAAACATCAACATATCCCCAGGGAGATGAGCAGACTTTAAGAACTTGACTTCTATCCAGATTGGGCTTGCTCCTTTCTAAATCACACACAGCAGAGTTAATATTCTAGAAGAAAGAATAAATAATCCCTGGGGTCCCAAGAGAGCCCAACTCATTAAAGGCTCAACTCTTGCCCACGGGTGGTTAAGTTCAAACCTACCCAAAGGTGCTTGGAAAGAAAGGTCTGGTGATCTACTTCTGAAAAGCCATGAAGAACAGTCCTGAGAAGGGCTCTGAAAGACATGGAGTTGCCATCATTCAGCGTTGGCGTAGAGGCAAAGATTTTGGCTTGGGTTGGCTTCTGATTCTTTGCCACCTCCCCACCCCCCCAAAGACTGAGGTACATTGACACAGATTTCAATAAGCAAACAGGGTTCAGAGCTCGGTTTTTGCACCGGGTGTGATTGGCATATGGACATTTCTGAGATGTTTTGTGAGATTGTGTTTATTAGATTGAATTGACACATGTCCCAAATAGTATACAATCTGAATCCTCCTCTCACTGCATCTATCCTGGGGCCCTAGAGAGTGACCTGCCAGGTAAGGTCAGCGATGGACCACCACCAGCTCCACAAGAGGGAAATTAAGCTTTCTCCTCCTATAAGCAGTGACAGTCTCAGAAAACCACCATAGTAGTTCTACCCTGTCTTAAATGATTTCTCGGAAATGACTTGATGTTAGTGAGTTTGAGATTTGATCACGGTTTCTAATGACTGACTTCACTTATAATTTTATATGATTTTCATGTAAGGCCAGTTTGAATTGAATATCGAGCTAACACATCTTCAAAAGCACAGTGGAGGGGCTGAGCCCTGGTGGCATAATGGTTGAGGGTGGGACTGCAGTCCATTGGCTTGGTGGTTCAAATCCAGCAGCAGCTCTCTAGGAGCAAGGCTGGGCCTCCCACTCCCACCAGAAGGCAGTTGTCCCCCAACAAACAAACAAACAAAAAAGCACAGCAGATATGTTACAGCATTTTTACATATCAGCACAATTTGAAAGAACATTAGGCATCCTTCAAGCACAATTATCAGGCATTGCATAAGCACGCAGTGCAAAGCATTAAACACATACAGAGCGCTTTGTAGAAAGAGGTTAAATTTTGCTGTGGGAACTTTAACTCCCTGCGTTTGCAGTCATACTTTGACCAGGAAACAATAGAGAAGGAACCACTGTCCTACGATGGTAACATTTCATTAATAGAAATGAAACAGGGCTGAGCCTTGGGAGCGTAAGTGGTTGAGTGCAGGACTGTGGCCCACAGGCTTGGTGGTTCAAATCCAGCGGCGGCTCTCAGGAGTAGCGCGGGATAGCTCCCACGACCATCAGAGGCAGTGATGCCCACAAAAAAAAAAAAAATAGGAAATGAAACAGGAGAAAAAAAAAAAGAAATGAGACAGAATATTGGTGTATTTGAATAGACCAGGACTGGCTGGGTTTATGGAGTCTCTGGGGGACATACATGGTTAAGCGCTAAGTTGCCGACAGCGAGATTGGCAGTGCAGCCAAAGGGAGATCAGAAGGAAGCATTGTTAGACAGTTTCTGAAAGCCAGAGACTGGACAGTCTTATGGGGCTGTCCTGCCCTGCACACAGAGCGTCCTCATGAGGACTGGTTACTTTGACACAGTGACAGTCCACAGCGGACCTGGGTGCCCAGGCTTTCCTTGGCTTTCCTAGAAGTGAACTTGCAAGACCAACCAGTTACATATTCTATTCCAATACCTTTCTGTTTTAAAGTATAGAAAACATTTATCCAAGAGAATTGCATCTTAAGAAGTATCTAAAAATAACAAGGATAGAGTCCCTATGTATAGCAAAAATATAAATAATACGCCACACGATCTCTTGTTTCACTCATGAAAGACAAAGAGAACGTTTAAAAGGGCAAGAATTCTTAGTTAATGTTCTCAACTGGGCAATTTTGACCGAGTTTCTATCCAGCCTCTGGTGACCAGGCTGTGTGCTATACGATAACACTAGTGGGACCTTAGACTCTACTATTTCGAGACACAGATTTGAGAGGTCACCCTAGGAGGATCTGCTGTGGCAGCCCCACTAAGCAAACTGAACTTGGCCTCAAATTCACCGGAACCTGCTTTCAGGAAGCGGCAAACTCTCTTGAAATAAAGGTTTAAATACCCTGCTATGAAAAGGAGCAGGTGACTGTTAGCTCAAGGTTATGGAATTGGTGCTCACTGGACTGCGGCTCTCATCCGTTGGCTTGAGTGTAGGTAATGAACTGTGGCCAAGCACGACCGCACAATGACTATGTCTGTGCTCCCCTTGCCGTGCATTGACATGTATTAATCTGGCTGCCATGGGTCTGCCTTTGTGAAGGAATATTACTGAAAGGTGCACCCCAAGACCAGTGTCAATGTTGCTATACATAGTATAAAATCATCTAATAGTTTAATATGTATGAGTCAACAATTAATGTTGTGCAGTCTGAAGTTGGTCGATACTTGTATAGATTCCTTTTCTTAACCATGCTTTAAATTCTGTATCACTGGCTTAATTAATGACTCTATCAACAGAATTACCTTATACCAAAGGAAGATGGTTTATAACATTGTCTATCATAAAATAATACTGATGGGTCTGACCCTCCATATATATAAATAACATATATAATAGATATATAAATGGACTGGGGGTAAACTTAATTTGAGCCCCAATCTAAGAACAATTAGTTCTCATGATGTGGACCTGTATGATGATCAACAGCAGAAAAAGATCTTTGAAGATATGGGTGCTATAGTTAAAGTAAGGTGAAAAAAACCAGATGGTGTCTGGCTACCAGAAAAGAATAGCTCCTCGAATCTTACAGGCGTGACAAAAACAGGCTGCTGTCTAAGTGAGACCTCAACTAAGTTCACATGGAAGAAGCACACCAGCCTGTGTGATCCAAGGATTGTAAATAATAAAATTCCAATCTGACAGAGAGGAACATCAGCATTCAGATTGTGAACACCTGGTTCGCAGATGGCTATGGAAAACAGTGGAAGTCCGAAATCCATTTTCAGGGGCCCCACATGGAATAAGTCTGTAATGAATCTTCTCTGTTTGCACTCTAGGAATGTGAAATAACTTTGCTAGCAGGCAGAGAACATTGTACAATCTATTATAGCAGATGTATTTAGATCAAAATGTAACATCTTATCATTTGATCTCCCTTGAGGACCTTCTTGAAGTTGTTTTAGTTTTGAATATTTCTGGTTTTTTATTGAGATTTTTCTGTTTTGTTTTGTCATCATTGCTGTGATTTTTTTTGCTTTTCATCATTGCTGTGTTTTGTCTCCCGTTTGTGTTTTGTATGACTTTCTGCATATGCAATCCAAAATAAGGAAATCTGCAGAGATAATAACTGGATGAAAAATGATCTAGGAACATGGTAAGCAAAGTTGGGTTGGGGGGCCACTGACAATGAATACAAGGAGAAAATGTTCTGAAATTGAATGTGGAGATGACTGCACAGTTCTTCGGAATAATTGAATGAGTATATTGCATGTGAAGTATGTGTCAGTGAAAATATGTTTTAAAAAAATTCGTAGTATATACTCAAACCCTTGTAAATTCAGACAGTTCCCATTCACTTCTGAATTTCCTCTGCCAGTGTTAAATGCCTAAATAGTTCTGCTCACTATTTTACTGCATGAATAGAAGCTGCTTTATTTACCCATTAATAATTCAAACTAAGAATACCGTTTAATAGTGAAAACCTTAATAGTCAGGCAAGCAGATAAAGAACCTTACATCAGTTATACTTCTGAAAGGAACATTATGATCCCAAAGAAGGAAAAGGGACATAATGAAGAAGAGGACGTGAAACAATGGGGAATAGAAACATTCCTATGCTTATTTCAAGAGGCCAGAATACAATACATTCCTTGAGTTCAAGCAAGTGAGAACAGGATTGGTCAAACAGCACATCCGTGTTTGGTTACAATTAGTATGAAAGGCAAAGTGCAAGCCAGGTCTTTTGACTAGGCAATTTTGACTTCGTGATTTATAAATAATCAGTACAATATGTAGGACATAGTTTCTCAAGTCCAGTACATACTTAGACCACTTACGTAGTTGAGATTTTATAGAACTTGTAATGGCTTGGAGGTTTGTATTGCAAGGATAATACCAACACTAAACTGCTAAAACATGCAACGGAATAACAGGAACAATGTTAAAGCCAAAGAGACAGAACAGATTCCCGTGACAATCATATAAGGTAATAGCCCCTAGCCTTATGAATACCATATTAGGCAATACAATACTTTGGCAGTAACTGTATAAATGATACAATTTGACAAGTAGCTACCTATAAATAACCTTGGCTGCTTACATATGTGTAGACATACTTATAAAATAGAAAATAATTCTAGATCCATATTACATAATGCAAGAACAGACTATGTTTATAATGAGGAAAGAAACATAACTCAGGGCATTTTATTTTGTTCTGTTTTATTCTTAAGATAGAAAGATAAGTGAAAAAGATTGCTACAAGATGAATGATACCTTTATTAAACAAAATATTAAGTAATTTTTTGACATATCCTTTTCTAGTCTATCCACTTCTGAAATGTTTCCATTTCTCTCACTCTTTCTCCTAAGAATTCTGGGACCTTTGGGTTCTACCAGATAAAAGCAGCATCTTTGGCATCCTCAAGGAAATAAAGTTGTATTTCTTTTCGATGGACTGAGTTTGGGCACATAAATTAAGTCTTAGGGAGCAAGATCTGACCATCCGGAGGATGGGGGCATTGTTCATATCGATGTTCCCAAAGGACAACCCTTGCTACCCTCCAGGAATGAATAGGTATATTGTCATGATAACTAACTGCCCTCAATCTCCATAGAGTTCTACCCTGCTCTATGAATCATCAAGATTAAGAGGACAGGATAGAAGAAGATCTGTGAATTTTCAGACATGTAAATCTTTCTCCCACACAGCTCTAGTGGTTTTAAACTGCTGACCTTGCAACTAGAAGTCCAATGCATAACCTGTTGCCACCAAGTCCCTTGAGTATTGTCTCCGTGACAGAGGAAATTGCTTTTTTTTTTTTTTTAATCATCCTGGCAGTTTTCAGGTTTATGGCAACTTCTTTAAAATAAGGCCCTGTGATTGTTCTTTGTCCTTGGAGAAAAATCTATCAAAATTCCTACTGGCGAATGAACGCTCAGAAACAGTCACTGTGCTACAGTGAGCTGACCTCTTTGCTTTGCATGAAACTGGCCCAGGACATTCCCTTGGGCAGTCCCTGTGTGGATGGGACCTCTTTTTGGAGGGCAATCTAATGCATAACATACGTCCATGGTGGAGAGAGCTTGTTTGCAGTCATCCACTGGCTGTAGAGATCTGCTTAATCACATTGGGGATAAGGTCATTAATTGTGACATTAGTAGCAATATTTGTTATCTAACCTTATACATTTAGTTAGTTCACTATCCTTTATCTTTCTGCTTTTTTTATATGTTGTATTTTTCTAAAATTGCCTTGATTTTCACTCTGAAACACATCGAGTCATCATGAGTCCCAAACAACTTAATGGCATCTGAAAAATACAGACTAAATACCCATTGGAAGAATATATGGGTGGATGAAAACTCGGAAGCTTACTGTTTTATATTGTTAAAAAAAAAAGTCTCTTGGAAGTTTTATCAGCTAATAAATTTATTAAGAGGACTACCAGACACTAATTGAGGCATAGTTTCTAGCCAGCTTCTAAATATATGACTTCCATGTTTAAACCTTACTGAGGACACTGGAGAGTGAAGGATTTTCAACACAAGTTTACCAAAAAAAAAAAAAAAAAAAGGATAAACGGGAAAGATCAGAATGGTTAAGCTCTGTTGGCAAAATTACATGAGGCGTAAGCGTACAAGGGACTTGACGGTAAAGAGAAAAGGGTCTTTCTTTGTAAAGCTACAAAGGTTATACTGAAGATTAATGGCTGAATGTTCTTAACATGAAATATAAGGCCCAAGATGAGAAAACAACTTAATAAATTAAATGTGGAAAGAAACTGTCTCATAGCACAGGGCAAAATTCTTATTAGAATAATTCAAACATAAGCTGTTTGGTGGTTTTATGGATACAACTCCTGAATGTGTATAAGAAATAGATTTCATACATTGGACTCTGGTTTAAAACTCCTGATTTCAACATTGTCCAATAATTGACAGCTTAAGATAAACCTACATTTGCTATTTTTATATTTTCCATGCAGGTATAGTTTTGCTTTTGGGAATAATCACTAAACATGCTTTTGATTTTTAAAGCAGTGCTTTGAGACTTAATTTTTTAATCTTTATAAGTGAACTTTCCATGTACTTTAGTCCAGTAATCTTTCCTTCATATATCCCTGGTTCTTTACTAATAATCTAAATTCTATACCATTGGCTAGATTAATGATACTATTATTAGAAATACCCCCTGTCTCTTGCAGGTGACCAATATTATTATTTGGGGGGTGGGGTTGGATGACTGCCCTCTGGTGGTGGGAGTAGGAGGCCCAGTCTTTGCTCGTGTATAGCCTCTGCTGGAATTGAACCTCCATCCCAGTGGGCCGCAGTCCCACGCAAAACCACTCTGCCACCAGGGCTCAGCCCTCAATATTATTTTTAATAAGCAGATACTGCTACTCCTAAAGGGAATGAGGAATTTATAGAAAATTTAGATACCTGAATGGATTTTGAAATTGTACTTAATCATAAGCCCTAACTTGAAAGAAAAGTTGCTCTCTTATGATTTGGTCCTGCTGGCTACTTGCCCTCATGACATGATCCGTGATGATATGAATGCTCTAGTAAAATGTGGTGAAAGTACCAGAGTTCGTCGATGTCAGAGAGAATAACATCTAGGATCTTGTGGTAATTATAATAATTGTCAATTTTAGAACTAAGTGTGTAGGGGTGGAGTCTAATCTGTCAATCAGAATATAGCCCATGAAGCCTCTGTGTGGGTATGACCTTCTCCTTAGAGTTTTGGGAAATCCGGTACTACCTCCTTGGAGGCTGGAGACACAGTCTCTCTCTGCTCACTTCCTGCGAGATATCCCTGAGGAAAAGCTACAATGACCTACCCTGATGTAGTCCTGGGAACTGGAATAGCCTCATGGAGACCCTTGAAACCTCTAAGATGCTCACAACATGACCAGATCCAAAGACTTTCTACCTACCAGCCTGTGATCATCCTGTATTCGGCTTCATGGCACGTGCTTTGTGAGTCTGAAGAGGACTGTATAGATTGGTATCGGACATATGGGATAATATCGGACTTATGGACTTGATCTGGACTAGGCTGCGATGTTTTCTCAATCTTAAGCTGCTCTTATATATAAAGCATTTTCCTATATACATATGCATGTTTATGAATTCGTTTCTCTAGTCTACCTGTACTAACGGGTATCTTAAAGGCTTATTGAACAACAAGCGGACAACAAAGTGATGTAAGCTAAGTCTACAAAAAAGAAGCAAAGAAGCATGCCTGCATGTGTGACCCAAGGATTGAATAATAATAAAATCAAAGACAAGAAGAAGGAAGGTCTTTAAGCATACATATTTCTGAGCACCTGGGTATGGATGACAAGATTCCTTTGTAGAGTGCCTACATGGGTTATGGTATTTTTTGGAACATAAGACACACCTGACCATAAGACACACCCAGTTTTTAGAGCAGGAAAATAAGAAAAAATATTCTGAACCAAATAGTACCAGTATATTAAAATGTTTTGGGGTGCTACACCTTCGGACCAGAAGATGCACTCTTGCCCCACCCTCCCCACTGTTTGGGGAAAAAAAGTGCATCTTTTGTTCTGAAAAATACGGAAAGTCTCCATTAGGGCATCCTTGGGCCAAGTACCGAAATAGATTTTTCCTCAGTAAAAACTGAACTACTGAAGATATAATCTGCGTAAAATTTAACATCTACTATTTCTTTTCCCCATTGACATATTTTCAACTAGTTCTAGTTTTTATTATGTTCTTCTTTCTTGTGGTTTGTATCTGTTTTTCTTTTTGTATTCCTGATGTTTTTCTTGGCATTATTTTATTTATATGACATATTATTTATATGAAATCCAGGAAAGGTAAATGTATAGAGACAATAACTAGCTTAATAGTTCCTTAGTGTTATGGCAGGGGAGGTTTGGGGGAATATGGGAGTGTGGGGGTGGCAGTCATGTACTCGTGTCAATTTCATGATTGGGAGGGTATGGGTGGAGTATAGTCTGTCAATCTGGAGTTGGACAATGAGACCTCTGTGTGGGCATAGCTTTCTTCTGAGATTTCTGGGAAATCTCACGATATTTCCCTCACGGGTGCTAGAGACTTACAGCTGAGTCCTTGGGCGACATTGAAGCTGACAAGACACAAGGCAGGCTCCCTGTGAGACATCCTGGAAGAGAAGCCACATTGCTTTATCCTGATGGAACCTGACCTCTGAAGCCAGAAAAGCCCCATGGGACTCCTGCCTGTGCTGAGATGCTTGAGAAGCCCCAGAGAGGTCCCTGTCAGCGCTGAGATGCTTCTATCAACTAGATACACAAGACTCTGCACCTAATGGCATGTGATTGTCCTGGTATTGTTGCATGTGCTTCGTGAGTCTGAAGAGGACTTATAAATTGGTATCAGACCTATGGGCTAATACTGGATTTATAGACTTGAACTGGACTAGGCTGGGATGCTTTCTCAATGTTCCATTCCTCTTAATATAAACCTCTCCCTTATATCCCATATGCATGTTTATGAATGTTTCTCTAGTCTACCCTGACTAACACAGGGGGAGGGGGGTGGTTGTGTTAAAAAACAACAGATGAAGTAATGAATAAAAACATCACAAATGACTGTGATGAATGTGTATAATTCTTTAGAAATATATTTAAACCACTGAATAGTGCTGCACATTTTATATTAATAAAAAGTTATGGAAAATGAAACAATTTTATGCTATTTAAAACTATTTTAAAGGTGCCCTACTGGCATAATGATCAAACCACTCAAGTGTTATATAAAGCCTCCTGATTCCAACCTACAAGCCCAGGAGAGAGATAAAAGGCCCAGTGACTTGTTGCCTTAAAAAATGTCTTATCTAGTCTTAAAATGTGGATGGTGACCTCAGACAAGTCTAAAAAATTTGGCACTTTCTAAACATGGCAACAGTCAAAAACTAATTCAAAACAAAATGTATTATAAACCTGGGCTGCTTTTGGCAGCTTTTGCCCCTCCTGTCAATCTCCTGGATCACAGTGGAAAAGAGTTAAGAAATCCCAGGACTAGGAAACTCCATGGTGCAGTCCCTTTTTGTCCAATAGGGTTTCTATGACTTGTAATTCATTTGACTATATATCACACACATACACGCACATGTGCACACACAGGACTATTTTAACTAACTAAACATGAGACTGGTTTTAGAGGTAACTGAAGACTGCCAGGTAAATGTTTTACTATTTGGACAGGAAAATTGAGCCTGGAATTTTGCGTGATTATTTTATCTTGCATCTTGGATTTTACTCAGCTTTCATTTCTGGGTTTTGTCTTTGGCTTGTCCTTATTTCATCGGGTCTGTGCTTTTAGGATACCAGGGACCGTCTGCCATTGTTCAATTCATATACAGGTAATTGCTTGTGTAGGAAGAACAGTTTCCCTCATTAACTGAGAGTTCAACTTTTTTTTTTTTAATCAGAGACAAAAGTTTCTTTCATATGGACTTTGTGTGTAAAAGGAACCACTCACTTATAGAATGGGCTTAAAATTTCAAGGTCATTGAGAAGATAGATTTTGTAAATAGATCATGAGATCATGCAGAGGATGATGGGAGAAAGATCTGTGAAAGTACCTCTGTAAAAACTGCAGACTAAAAAGTGCTGTGTGAGAGTTCTACTCTATCACATACTATATAAAAGAGTTTGAAGAGGGTTTCTAAGAAACACAGGGAGGATGGACGGTTTTCATTTCGAAGAAGGAGGGGAAAGGTTGTCCTCTGGGAAGCTACTGCTAAATTAAAATGCTTGCTTGTCTTTCAGAGAGAAATTATCAGTTCACTGAAAAATGGGCCAGGAGAAAATTGGTAGAAAGATGATATGAGATTCCTATTGTCTGAGGTCCCCGAAGCCAGTCAACATGATTGAAGAGGAGTGGAACTCTCTTTAATAAAAAGATTAACCTACACTCCTGGCTAAATTCAAACTGACAGGTTATGTGTCAAAGAATTGGGAAGTTCACGAGAAGTATTTATAGAAAATGCCATATAATATGTCATTTCTCCTGCTAAGAGGTATCAGTTACCAGAAATCAACAAAAAGGCATGGTGGTACAGGAATTAATCCACATTAGGAACCAGCAAATGATTAGGGGTCTAATACTGGCTTTATCAGTAATATGCCAATGGAAACTGAGCATGGTCACTTTATTGTATGTCACAAACAGGTGTTCCATGCAGGACACCAGCTATAAGTATAGAAACTGCTACACTGATGAGAATGAAACTTCAGAGGGAAAGTTTCTCCTGACAAAGGTAATTCTGTTCAATTTTTCATTTCCTCCATATGCATGTTCACTCAGCAAGTATTATTTCGCAGTCAAAACTAGTGTACAGCATGGAAATGATACTGCTGGATCCACTATGCCTTCATTTTAATAAGCGGATTTAATTTTATTTGTGAAAAGTTAAGCTTTCTCCACAAACCATGTCTTTTCATCTAAACAGCTGCCCCATATAATGTATAGGTTCCTTTTATCAACAGGATTTAAAATTCAACACTATTGACTAAATTAATGACACTATCAATAGAATGATCATATGCCCCAAATTTGGAGTACTTATAAAGTTTTCCAATAAAATGATCACCACTCCTAAGGGTGACCTGGGACATATATAAACCATAGATATATGAATAGATTTTGAGATTACACTCAATCCAGAAACAATTAGTTCTCAGGATGAGGCACTATTCAGTAAAATTCCTAATGAGATGACCAGCAAAGGATGGTGAAGAAATCAGTTGGCGCACAGCTTTTAGAAAGAATAGCTTCTGGGATATTAAAGATTAAGTAGAAACAAGCAGTCATGTAAGTGAGATATCCGCTGAGTCCATACAGAGAGAAAGCATTGTAAAGAGGATTATTACAGATAGAGTGAGGTAAAAATGCAATACTATATCACTTGTTCCTTTGAATTCTTGAAAATTTTGTTCCAGTTTTTATTACTTTCTGCCTTCTTAATTGAAGTATTCCTCTGTATGATTTTGTGGTTGTTGGTTTTTTTTTGTTTTAGCATGTCATGCTTTGAATGAAATCCAGGTTAGGTAAATCAACAGAGAAAGTAACTGGACTAGTATTTCTTCAGGCTATGTAAGAAAAAGACGAGGGAAATGAGGAGCTACTAATAATGAGTACCAGAAAGGTGATAATTTCCTAAAATTGATTGTGGTGGTGGGGCTCTTGCACAACTCTTTAAAAATGATTAAGCTATCAAGTTGTATGATATGTGAATTGCATGTCAATAAAACTTGAATTTTGTAAAAGAAATGCTATTTTTAGGGATATAACAGATACTAAATAAGGCTAAACAAATGAACTTGAACTATAGCCCATAATCCATAATAAAGTATGCTATATGGTTTTGCAGCCTCCTTAGATGGTCATTTCCCCCCCACCCCACCACCAGGGGAGTAATATGCTTCACTTTAGGTTACACTGCAGCAGACATATTTTTGAAACCTCTGTTGCGCAATTCAAACATTATTGAAAAGTATTACTAATATAACTTACAAGTTTTCCCTGGATATCATTCAACAACAGCTGTAGTTGCATATTGATAAGGAACCTCCCTAAATCCAAGCCAACTTTAGAAGAGGACATAGAATATGGGAATATCGTTGCTGACTTCAGATGAGTTTTGGCCAAAGCTGAGACTTCCAGAAATAGCTTTACTTGTGTCTTATTGACTACAGAGAGATATTAGATGATGTGAATCATCAAAAACAGTGGATCACATTGAAGAGAATGGAAATTCCTGAAAGGTTCATTACACTAATGTAGAAAATGTATCTGGAATTAGAGGCAGTCATTTGAACAGAACGAAATACTGAGCGGTTTAAAATCAGAAAGACATGCATGATGCCAACATCCTTTCACCATGAACATTTAATCTATTTGGTGATAGTATAATAAGAGAAGCTTGGCTATATGAAGAAAAATGTCTTATCAAGATTGGAGAGAGGCCTCTTGACAACCTATGAGAGGTGCATTGCTGGCTGAAAGCTGGAATAACTTGAAGCACTTGCTAATGAAAATCAAGGATGGCAGGCTTAGATATAGATGGCAAGCAAGTGTTTACAGACCATCAAAAGCCTCAAAGCCGGGTCAATAGCATGATGATAAAGAGAGAAAGGATGAACGTCATCAAGGACTTCACTTGCTTTGATCCACATTCACTACTCATGGAAGCAGCAGCCAAGAAAGCTGCTGCCCAAGACTTCTTTAGAGTGCTGAAGTGCAAGAACTAAGGTGCACCTGACCTAAGCTATGGCTTTTCAGTCACTTCATATACCTATGAAAGCTAGACATCCCATAATAGAAGACCAAACAAACATGGATGCACTTGAATTGTGTCTCTGAAGAAGATCATTGAAAATGGACTTCCAAAAGAACAAAACTTGTCTCAGAAGAAATGCTCACCTTGTAAGCCCAGTTGGTAAGACTCCGTCTCACATATTTCCAACATGAAATCAGGAGAGACCAGTTCCTGGAAAAGGGTATCAGGCTTGGCTAGTGGAGATTTTGCAAAGAGGAAGACCCTCAGTGAGGTGGATTGTTACACAGCACCCAGTGGGCTCAAATATGGCAGTGCTTGGAGGATGGTGCAGAATGGATCCGTGTTGCATTCTGTTGCATTTCAGATTGCTCTGAGTTAGAACCCACTTGATGGCCCCTAACAATGACCATGACAGCAACAACAACAATGAACAGTCTAAGCAGATTTCCTACCGAGATCCTTGATGGTGCATGAAACAAGTGGTCTTACGCTAACTGAAAGGTTGCCCTAATAATTCTCTAGGGGAAATTCATTCTGTCATTTAAGGCGACTCTTCTAAAGACTTGTCATATCAGAAACCCATGGAGGACGTTCTACCTGGCCCTACCCAGTCACCATGAGCTGGAATTGATTTAAGAGTATTGAGTTGGTTTGTTCGAATTCAGGTGAAGGTTAGGGTTAGAACAAAAATAATAGTGAGTTATTTGTTTTTTATGTGAGTCAACCATCAACAGGTACCTCCCAGTGTCCATTTCGCTGTAAGATTTCAGAGGAACAGTTAGCTAATCTTTCTTGAATACTACTTATCTTACCTGTACTAATCATAGAAGAAGTTCAGTTAATCTATGCTTATCTTAAAAACAAACTATAGAAAAATGGTGATTTATATCCAAGAATCATATTGTATCAAACTTACTTTAGGTTAACATAAGATATATTCATATCTAAGAATGACACTAAATATGATTGAATTACCTACAAAATTCAGGGGCAACACAGCATAAATATAAACAGAAATGAGGGTCTTTTCATGAACCGATGTCTCACCACATCTAAATATTTTCATGTGGGCTTTTATTGCATTTCCATGAATTCATCTGTGGTTGAACAATTATAATATTGTCACTTTATGGCTATTGTGAATAGTTTATTGAGTGATACAATAAATACTGTTATATAATTCAACTGAAACCTAGGATTGATAACCTATAGGCACGCCAAGCAGACTAAGGGTTCCTGGGAAGGTACAGTGGTGCTGGGATTATGGAATAAAAGGGAGCCGATGTCAAAAAAGTTCAGGAGGGAAAACAATGTTTTGAAACTGATCGTGGTAGCAATTGGACAATATTGCTTGGTGTGACTGAACTATGGAATGATAATGATATAGTGACTAACTCCCAATGAAATTATTTTGAAAATAAGTCAATCCACTAACATAAAAAAATGACAGAATTTAGGCTCTGGTAGCAAAATGGGAGCATGTTGAGCTGGTAACCATCAGGTCTGCATTGGGGATCCTCTGCCACTAGAGGAAACCTCTTATTCCTGTAATGATCCACAGTCTTGGAACCCTTAGGAAGAGCTTCCACTTTTTCCTACATGGTCCGCTCGACTTTCTCCCATAGCAGGAAGATTTACGTGTGTTTCTCTTTTCAATTAGGGACACATTAAAACAACAGTGATGTGCTCCCAGAACTTGGAAGTGAGAGAGAAGGACCTAGTATATGTGCATTCATTAAGCATCCCATTTGGGGGAGGAAACAGTAGAGATAGCAACTGGTGGCCATTGGACACATGGGCCTGTAGACATACTTTGTTTCATGGGGCTGCATGGTCATTTAAGTAAAACCAATCAAAACAAACAAACCGCCACCACCACAGCAACAACAACAAAAGAATGAATAGTGAAAGGTTTGAGGTAACAGAGGGCCCCAAGGCTGGGCCCACATTCCCACATGGCTCCAATCTGTTAAAGCTGTGGCAGATGGCCCATTAGGTTGGGTGTTTCCGGCTTGTCCCAGTCTCTGGGCACCATAGATTTCTTATATTCAGAAAGAATATCCCTTGCAATGAATCACGCCATATGTGTTGCTGTTGTTTTCTTTCTCTTTTTTAACCTCTGTGAGCCCAAGGCCACTGGTGCTTGCCAAGGTCATATACATGCTGTGATTGTCTTTGACGATGGGGCTGACAAGTTTGAGACCGCACTGGATGACAACACAGGGAACTTTAATAAAAATTCAGGAAAACAAAATTGGAATGTGTTAATAATCTAGGAAGTGGAAACCCAATCCATGCTAGCGAATTCTATTTGGAGGGTGTCTGTCCAAAGAGCAGGGCATTATCGATTGCATAACTGTGGTTAAGACAGCTATTTTCAAAAATGGAATTTGATGACTTCACGTTGGAAGCCATCAGATAGTCAATCCATCAGGAAGATGGGAAAAGAAATTCCAGACTAATCACACCACAGGGAAAGTTGGAAATAGGTTTCTGCCGATTCTCCGTAGGAGGGTAAGACATGTATTTCTTTTCAAGGAGCCCAGTGGCCATGGTGAGAGAGGAAATATCTGCACAATTTGCAATGTCTAGGGCTGAATGGGCTTCATCCTCTTGTTTGCCACCTAGATACCCAGTGACCCCTGACCCTCTAGAAACACCACGATGCCTGCTTGTACCTTAGGAAACCCAATTAAGGCCCCTTAATTGGGCATCGGAGATAATTTGAAATTTGTAGCAGTGTCCTGGGCTTTTTGTCAAAGTGGCTTTGGCAGGTATCAGAAAGTTTTCTCTCCAAGTCTCCCTCTGTCCCTCAGTTTCTGTGGTGGGTTGCATGTGTTCCTCCAATGGATGTGCTAGAAATTCCAACCTCTCTGCCTGAGATTTTAATATAATCTGGGATTTTTAGAGTCTTCGTTGTGTTCATGAGGCAGAGGATTGGTGTCCCCTGTATTTTGAGTTCATCTCTTTTGAGATATGAAAGAGATCAAGATAAGCATCTCAAAGAGGCAGCGAGAGGGCAAAACACATGAAGACTGGATCTGAAGCTCTGAAGAGCCCAGGACTCTCCTTTGACAGATCCATAAAAGAATGCCTTCCTCACCAGCCAGCACCTTGACTTGGTTTTTCTGGCCTCCTAAATTATAAGAAAACATGTTTCCCTCTGTGAAAGTCCTCTGTTTGTGACTTCTATGACAGACATATCAATAATATTGGCAAATACTATTGAGAGTACCATGGACTGCCAAAAGAACAAACAAATCTGTCTTGGAAGAAGTCTGAGAGAATGTTTTTAGAGGCAAGCATGCTAAGACTCTGTCTTGTGTACTTGGACGTGTTGGGGGGAGAGACAAAGCCTTTGAAAAAGACAATGCACTCACTAAAATAGAGAAAAACCCTCCACCAGATGGACTGGCACACTATCTCTAACAGTTGTGAGGGTGGCACAAGATAGGGTTCCTTTGTGCCATGCCCTGTTACATGCACCTGACAACTGCAACAACAGGTAACTGAAATCACCTCTTTTTTTAGGATCTCTCTTTCTTCTCTCTGCATTTTAGCAAACCATCTCTCCTCATGTTTCTCTTCTTAACCCTGACATAAGTCCCCATATTTTCTTACTCCCATCCTCTTCTTTCACCTCCTTCTCTCAGTTTGTCTGTCTCCTCCTGTCAGCTGCGTCTTAACAGTATTTCATTTGCAGGTTGAGAGAAGGAGTAAAAGAAGGATGTCAGAGAGGATCCTAAATCCACAGGGGACTTAAATCATTGGAGGCCAGAACCAAAGCTGCAGCGGCTGGTGGAAGCCAGCAGTATCCTTCTCTAAGCACACGCTTGCCTATGAAACACCTGGTGGTTTCACTCCGCTCTGCTCTGCTCCAGAATTCTACAGGCAGGAGGCTGCCTTGATCAGTCACACTGCCTTTTACTCTTAGTTAGCCGCTGGACAGTTCCAAGTCTGCAATCCTTCAAAATCACAGTTTTAGAGGAAGGAAAAAATTCCATACAGGTACCACTAGTTTGAGTTGGCAAGGGTCCCAGGGGGACCATAGCAGACAGGAAGGACCATTTCACAAAAGAAAGACAAGAAGGCCGCACTTTTCTGTGACCTGAGGACTACTCCCTCTGCACCTCTTTTTTTTTGTGCAGAAGAAAATGGCACTCAGCTATGAATCTGATGTGGCAGAAGCTAAGAAAAATCTCGGGCTTTTGTTAGTAATCTAGTTCTCACTCGTGTCACATTCTACTCGTACTTGATATCCAAACCACAACGAAGTCTTGGTTTACTTGCTCAGTCAGGAAGTGAAGGTTCTGGACTCTTTCTGGGATTTATGTCTAGCCCTCAGTTAACTACTATGTTCCCTCAGTCAAATAAAACTTGCTCCAAATGAATGAGTGCTTTATGAATGTCGACAAAGCACAAGGTATCGTCCCTTCCCTTCGGGGCAGAATGCCATCTTTGAACTTTCCTAGAGTTAGTCTTTTGAAATATTCTGGTCACTTTGTGGCTATCTGGTTTGGAGGAATGTGCAGAGGGTTTCATTTGTCAAGCCTTGCTCCAAATAGAAAGCCTCTTCCAGTTATTACAGAAGAAAACCCCCTTTAGACTGTATCCAGCATCTTCTGGTCATGGAGACAAGAGAGACTGGTTGTAGACAACAAGAGGGGTTAGTGGTAGGTGAGGCCCCACTCAAAGTCATAAACTTTTCCAGCAAGTGAGCAAAGGGACTACAATTCTTTGACCAGGCACAGGTGGATAAACTTCATAGTACTTTCTGTGCTTCTGTTCAGAGCTAGTCAATGAGGGCAAGAGGGGATGCAGAACTTCATCCTGCACCCTTGACATCACTTCTCTATCATAAAGGTACTTTCCTGCTTTTCATAGTCTCTCAACCATACCATATTTTTAATAGAGCTCATTAGACTCTGTCTTCTTTCATTGTTTCTTGCTACTCTTGCAAAGTCGCACATTAGAGATTGTATACGAAGTGGAATGAATCCATTGAACTAAAAAGGATAGTCTGGATGGGCTGTCTTAGTTTGTAGGGTTGTCAAGATTCTCACCAGCACCACACATGCACATACATGAATATATTCACACACGTACCACATTCAGGTAAATAGGAAACCTAACGCAAGTGTAAATGAACTTGAGCAGGTAGAACACTCACCATTCATTTATTCACCCACAGAAGTAAATTTTCATCACATGGGTTGGGAAGGACATATTTCCATGTGAAGGCACACACATGCACACAAACCACACATACACAAACAAACAATCACAAATCCTATTTAGAGGTATTGAAAAATCACCTGGAGTCTTGATTAATCTTTTCTAGAAGAGGCTATTGAAAACCATCTACCTACAAGGCAAAGATCTGTAGTTTATAATTTTGCAACTGCCGCCCATTGGAAGAAAATGCTGCATCTGTATGG
The DNA here is from genome assembly GCA_004026705.1 of Nesogale talazaci. NCBI lineage: Eukaryota > Metazoa > Chordata > Mammalia > Afrosoricida > Tenrecidae > Nesogale > Nesogale talazaci. The sequence continues at coordinate 5,859 of PVJH01028901.1, read as the reverse complement.
TGGCTATTGATCAGACAAATCTCTCTCTCTCTCTCTCTCTCTCTCTCTCTCTCTCTCTCTCTCTCTCCTTCTTGCTAGCTGGCAGAAAGCTCTGCTGGAATGAAAAGGAAACAAACAAAGAAAGAGAATGTTGGTTCCAGATTCAGAGCAGATGCTGATCAGTCACTCACTGCTATATATTTAAAGACGCTTCAACGTTGGAATAATTTTTTCTCCCTAGATTCTCAACTACTAACATGCAAAAAGGACCCCAGAAATCTGAAAACACACAACTACAGATATCTCTCCATCTCAGACTAGAATGTGCATTCAGGGTGGTCACGAGTTAAAGGAAAATGTAAGATCATTTCCCTGGAAAACATTTAAATACTTTTCACAGGGTAATAGAAATGCAAAAGTGTTTTTGATCAATGCTTGCATACCAAAATGAATTTATTAGTGTATGGAATATATCACATGCTCTTGTAATGAGAAGCTAAAAATGAAAGTTCACATTTTTTATTGACTAGGCAATGACACAGAGAAATGAAAAGAAAGAAACATACAACCCTAAGACTTCACAGGGCAGGATCCTTTAACCTGAATAAAGCATGCCAAATGTACTGTACTTCTTTTCAGATTATAGCAGGACTATTCAGAAAGGCAAAATAACGGTTTGACCATGATGCTCCAAACTATCTTGATTTTGGGTTAAGTACTTTGAAGATCAGCTAGTTACTGAACTGTGAGCTGCTTGAAAGACATCTTCTCATACAAACATAGTCATAGCAGAGAGGGTCTTGGCCAGAAGAAAGATGAGGGTTTTTTAAAAGTACTAGCCATTCCCACTCCCCAGTTTTATAAGTAAAAATATGACTTTCCATAGTGTTTTGAAGAGCAGTGAATGCACACAAAAAAAATCCTCAGAAGATAATTCCACTCTATCTCTTGGTCCAATTGGACACTTATAAGTGAATGCTTATTATTTTGATCTGGCCACGATATTTATTCATGAAGTTGTTTTCATACACACACATTTTTACTTTTATTTCCTACTGGAATAAAATTCTCTTCTATTCCAATATTGACTAATCCCATTAACTTGTAAAAAAAAACAGCAAGAAACAAAAACAAAAATCTAATTAAACAACATCTGATTACTGACTGAAGAGTGAAAAGTTATCTTTTGTTAAAATGATACGTAAGAAAGAAACAAGGATTATTTATTCCTTGTTTATAAAATAAAAGATCATTTTATAATTATATGTCTAATGGATAAATTAAGTTTCTGAGAAGGTTTGCACATGCTCCCAGTAATCATTTTATGAGAATATAATTTTAATTCTCCTTTTCTTCTACACTTATTTTAAGAGGCAGATTAACTACACTTATTCTCCTCAATATGTACAAAGCACTATAATATAGGAAGTGACATTCTAAACTTTCAGAGAGAATCTGTGAGAATCACAACACATTTCACTGATGGTTGACAATGATACAATTCCTTATAGTAGAATTCCTAAACCCTAAAAATTTAGGCAGTCAGAATATTAAGTTCGGAAGGTCTATTATGAAATGAAATAATGTTAATGTTGAGAGAACCCAGACAACTTTCTTAAAAACAGTACCATGAAAAATGAAATGGAAAATTTCAACACAGATGTTCATTGAGACAAATGTGTGTCTCTCTTATGTGTCACCAGCAGTTCAGAAGTATGACTACAAATAAATATATATTGAAAGATAAGATACTAGTCATAACTTTGATTACAAATAAATACCAATACACGATATATATATATATATATACATATATATGGATATCTTTCTTGTTAGACATCCTTGAGTTGACTTTGATTCATAATGACCCTATATACAAATGAATAAAACACTGCTAGATGGAATAAAAGTTAAACAATGATATTTCCTATATATTATTCCTTAGACAGGGATTGTAGAAGTATGTGAAGATCACAGAGGACCTAGATATTATTTGTGGTTTCAGCCACATTTAATCTATTTATTTGATTCAGAGCAAAGAATTCCAAAGGATTCTTTCAATATAATAGCTTGGACTTGAAATATATAGAAAATAGCTCAAAACAACTGTTCCCAAAGGCTTCCAAGATCCATTCTTCTCTCATTTCTAGACAGATGCAACCATCTATGCATGGCTGGGGCATGAACAGAAAGGCTTTCTCTGACATACAAAAAGAAAACCAAAGCCATCTCTTTTCTTTCTGAATATAACTGACCCCACTTACAGGACCTTCAGTGAGTTGATGCCATCCATAACTGAGTATAAAATGGAAACTTCTTTATGACAAAGGGCACCACGGTGCCCATGGATGCACACGAGTGCGTTTTAAGAAAACAAAATAAGGAAAACAGTATGTCTCTTAATTCTCCTTCATTAATATAAAACCAAACTCACTGGCACTAAGTTGATGCCAACACATAAACGACCCCACAGGGCAAGGTAGACCTGCCCCTGTGAGTTTATGAGACTCTGGCTCCATCAGGAAGTAGAAAGTTTCATCTGTCTCCTGGAACAGGCTGGTGGTTTTTGAACTGCTGACCTTATGGTTGACACATAGTCCCTCCTCAAGTGTTCAAGAACTCCGGAGCATTGAGCAGAATACGGTATACGATATTTTGTTTGTCAATTTAAAAGGAGAAATAGAAATTTCTGCATTTCCATGGGAGAGCATAGGAAGTGTAAAACGACACCTATGTGGGCCATCATTCTCTTTTGTGTAAACCTGGGAGTGTTTCTCTCTCAGTCATGATGCTTCATAAAGACACATGGGTCATCTCCAGCAGAGTTCTGTGGAAACTTGGTGGCCATATAAAAGCACATTACATCATTGTTGATGAGGCCTCTATTTTTTATCTGCTCTATGGAGTGGCAATAAATTGTAGCGTGTCCACACATTTGGTAGGTAAAATAAATGGCAGATTGCCTGGCATGATTTAGTGTAGTCAATTGACACTGATATTTCAGAAACATTAAGTATGTTCATGTCATCGGGGTTGACTGATTCATGACACAGCCAGTTTCCATAGCTGTAAATCTTGGTCCCAAGAGTCCTCCCAATGTCAATAATAAAATTTGTAAATGGTATTTCTGTGCCAACTCGGAGCTGCTTCGCCTGTGAGCTATAATCACTTTTCTATTTCTTGTTTATTTTGAAAAGCACAGAAGAGACTGGTCCTTAAAAAAAAAAAAAACAAGAGATTGTGTGAGATGGGACTGTCCTTAAACTGTTAGCTAGCAATCAATGAGCTGGGTAGACAAGTCATGGTGCTGCTTTTGCCTTGCAGTGAGCTCTCACTCACAGCCACCTTAAGTGCAGCAGAATGAAATACTGCCTGGCTCTGAGCCATCCTCACCATGGTTGCCATGCTAGAGAGAAGGCCATTGTTGCAGCCATTGGGTCAGCTGGCCTCTGAAATCCTTCTTCTCTTTTGTGTCCCTCTACTCTCTATGAGATAGCATGTCTTTCTCCAGGGACTAGTCTCCACACCAAGAAGGGGCCTGACCGTGAATTCAACATCCCTGGGCGCTGGGAACTCCAGAACTGGTAGATGGCATTTCCCAGAACTCTCCTACACTACAAGCAGATGAGCCTCAATTGTTTGGTACTTGACCCTCAGATGTTTACTTGTTCTGAGTGGCCCAATAAAGAGAAAAGGCAGACAGGGCTGTGTCTGTTGCTGGAACATGGCCCCACTGTGGGTACATCAGGGTCCGTTTTATCCCAAGCCCACTTCACCGTGGGCTGTCATAAGATGATCTTTGGGCAATGGATTGAGCGTCTGCTGATCCTGAGTTCTAATTCATTCCATGGAGACTCTTGATATCCTTCCCCCTCATTCTTTTTTCTTAGGACTCAAAGTAAACCCATTCTAGACTACCAAACAGTTGACTTGCTTTTTCAGAGTGATATAAATTGAATTATCTCAAGATGCATACCTGAGGCATTAGAGCTATACTGAAAATACTTGCCATGAGTGTGCATTTTAATGTCCTTTTGAAAGTTGCCTGGGCAAAAACAGAATATGAGATTGAGAAATAATGGAACAGAAATTCACAGAAATAGTTACATAAGTTTCCCTATATTGAAACCATATATTGCTATCACTAATGCACGAGAGATAGAAACCTGCACAGGGGCTTCATGACTGACAAGAAAATTAAAGAAAAAAACAGTGTAATAGTTTCATCGTTAAACTGTGCTGTAGGGAGGATTCAAAGTGATATTTCTGTATACATGGAGAACCCACGATCATTCACTCTGAAACATGATTCCTACTTTGATACTAAATATGACTGACACTTTTACTGAATTTACAATCCAAATGTATCATTTCAAATCATATCCTTATCCCACTAATAAAAGTAAACTCAATTAACTACCAATAAAATACCCTGGTTAAAATGTAGCTATTCTTTATGGTACTCTTTGAAAGACACTTATGGTCTTTTTCTTCATACTTGTTCTTTCTTACTTTTCTTTCTTTCCTTATTTCTGGATTCAATAAAGTATAGACATGCCAAGCTAAGAGTAATCTGTAATTGAATAAGAAGAAATATGATTCTATATTTTAATCTTCAGTATCTTTTTAGAGGATGACCACTAAGGGCAGATATGCATTATGCCTGATTTACTACTTTCAGTTCATTTTTCTTTTTTATGAATGCTAAAAGTCCTCATCAATATCCTCAAAAAAAGACGAATGAGATGAAACCAGAAGTTTGAAACTTGGGTTTTTACCAATGCCCCAAAGCAGAAAAAAAGCCTATATATCTTGCTGTCTGTTGATGTATAGCCTTTGATAATATAAATTGAGGAAATGAGACAAATTCTCAACTCATATTAGATGCTAGTGTCCAGAGAAAAGCAGGCCACCCTGCCAGGAATGAAGAGATTTGCAGTTAAAGTCTAGGCTCAAGCAAACACAAAAAGCCAGGGCAACATTTCTATCACAGCTGTTAGTGCAAGTTAATAATTATAAACCTAAATGTTTTTGAAATTCACAGGGTTTTCATTCTACAACCATATGCTGTATCCTTTCCAAGTCTAGAATGACTTTCATGGAGTTCAGCTGGGCTGTTAGTGACCCTGTCAGGCAGAGTAGAACTTGCTCTATAGAATTTTTGAGAATATCAGTCTTCACAGAAGCAGACGGTCTCATTTTTCATCTACACAGTGGTTGGTGGACTGGAACCATTGACCTTCCATGTAGCAGGCCAATCCTAATCCCACTTGAATATCAGAACACCTTTCTATCCATTGAACGTTTCCACTTTCAGGTCAGTGGAAATCTTCAACACCAAGAAAGGAACCTTGGTGGTTAGTGAGTTACGCATTGAGCTGCGAACGGAAAAGTGAGTAATTCAAACCTCCAAGTTCTCAGAAGAAGATGAGGCTTTTGACTCTTATAACAATGTGCAGCTGTGGAAACCCTGATGGTGAGTTCTGTGCCATCCTATTGGGTCAGAACTGACGTGAGTGAATGAAAAGGCAGCATTTTGGATAATCTACATCTGATTTGGACATTAACGATAACTAAAATTATAGAATCTCTATAATCAGACAGTATGTTACAGCCTTTTGAGAAAACAACAACAACAACAACAACACAGCAACCATGGAGAATACTATGTGTGTCAGGCGGGGTTCTCTTAGAGAAATAAAATTCAGGACACTAGTAATTATTTTTATATATTTATATATAAAGAGAAAAGTATATAAGATAAAAAGAGAAAAAGTTAACTATAATACAATACAGGTTGCTCAGTGCAACTCACTGGAAAAAGTTAACTATAATACAATACAGGTTGCTCAGTGCAACTCACTGGAGTCCTCTGTAGAG
>PVJH01028900.1:0-26727 GCA_004026705.1 Nesogale talazaci | reverse complement strand
GCCTAACTTATGTGTGTATCTCCAGTGTCTTTAACTTATAACCAAGTACATAACAAATATGCAATAAAAGATCATGGCAGTAAATTGGGAGACACTCGGGCTGAGCCCCGGTGGCGTAGTGGTTGTGCGGGGGACTGCGGTCCACTGGGACGGAGGTTCAATTCCAGCAGTGGGGCTGGGCCTCCTACTCCCACCACCGGAGAGCACTGATGCCCCCCCCCCCAAAAAAAATTGTGAGACACTCAGTGGTGGGTACGTGAAAAGTCTTAAATGTCAGGTGAGTGAATTTCAACTGTGTGCTGAAATGAAGAGAACCAGATAAGTGGTATAATTTTAGAAAAATTGTCCTGGAAATATAGGAAGGGTAGATTGGATGGGACAAGGCTGAAAATGGGGAGATAATTAAGAATCTTATCATGACTGTTCAAGTAAGACATGATAAAGGCCTATTGGAATGCTGCTGCAGCTACTCAAATTGAAGAGAAAGGAAGAGATCATTAAAATGTTTAGGCAGTAGGCTGAGCCCCGGTGGCATAGTGGTTGTGCGCGGGACTGTGGCCCACTGGGTTGGAGGTTCAAATCCAGCAGCAAGGCTGGGCCTCCCACTCCCACCATCAGAGGGCAGTGATGCCCCCAAAACAAACAAACAAAATGTTTAGGCAGTAATGTCTATCGAATTTGGTGACCAGGTGTGTAGGATTAGAGGAAGAGAGAAATCTAGGATAACACCAAGTTTCTGATTTGGGGGAGTAGGTGAATGCTAGTACCATTATTTAAGATGTTGGGTAAGTTTTGGACTCTAGTTTAAAACTACCAGTCTCGGGCTGAGCCCTGGTGGCGTAGTGGTTGTGCGCAGGACTGCAGCCCACTGGGTTGGAGGTTCAAATCCAGCAGCAAGGCTGGGCTTCCTACTACCACCACCAGAGGGCAGTGATGCCACAAAAACCAAAAACAAAAAAACGAACTACCAGTCTCTTGACAGAACAACAAGGCTTTTTGTTCCTGTGCAGATTTATAGTCTTGGAAACACTATATAGCGTCACTATGAGTTAGAATCAACTTAATGTCAGTGGAATTGGGGTGTCTACCAAGATCAGAAGAAAGGCCTTTAGCTCTATTTCTAAAACAGTAGCCTTTTTTTAAAAAGCAACTTTTAAAAAGTAGCACAATTCTATGCTGACATAGGCAGGATTGTCATGAGTTCATATGAGCAGCAACTGGTATATACACATGAATGAAGAACATTTTCTTTTAAGGTCAGTAACTTGATATGGTGTCGAAGAAAATCACTCCATATTATAGCAGCAAAGGAAAGATATTCTGTAGTATCTATCTGATCACCATTACTCAGTTTTTCTGTGATTTTTATGTGAATGATTAAAAATACATAATTTATTAAATCTGTTTTGTATTTGAGAAAAGACTATTATTTGGGGTTTTTTTTTGCATCACTGCCCTCTGGTGGTCGTGGGAGCTACCCAGTCTTGCTCCTGGAGAGCCGCTGTTGGATTTGAACCACCAAGCCCGTGGGCCGCAGTCCTGAATTCAACCACTACACCAGGCTCAGGCTCAGCCTGAGAAAAGAATATTTTTAATTATGCTACACTTCTTGTTAATGATCTAATCTGGATACATTAAGTGATGATGCCAAAGAATTCTCAGAATTGATGAATCAGAATTGCCATTGGGAAAGTCAGATCTAAAATTGGCACAGACTCTAGCGCAAAGGGAGTTGTAACATTCCGAGGTATTGGTCCCAAGGTAACATTTCAAAGACCTCACAATGTAGTGACCTAATTAAGCAATTTTTTTAGGTCTGACCGTTTTAAATTGTAGTGAAACTTGCTATATGAGATTAAGACCAAAAATAATTATGGTGAATGTTTGGTTCCCAGTTAGGCCTCGAAGTGTCAGGCCAGAAAAAGTGATGCGGTTAATTTTGGAGAAATTATGCATGCTTGGGTTCTTTTCAGCATGTGAAGATTTCACCATAAGCTTCTAAGAGATGTGAAAAATTACAGAGGAAGTTTTACTTGTGTTTAGGATGGGACCTGGGAGTCTAATGCTGTGTGGCTTCAACCAAATCTTCTTCTGTATATGGCAGTAGAACCCCTAAGCTACATATCGCACCCGTCCTTCCTTCCTTCCTTCCTTCCTTCCTTCCTTCCTTCCTTCCTTCCTTCCTTCCTTCTTTCCTTGCTTCCTTCCTATTCTTCTTCTTTGTCTTTGTCTTCTTAATTTTAAATCATTTTGAGAACTCTTACAATGTTTATTACAATCCATACATCATTTGTATCAGGCATATTTGTACACATGTTGCTGTCATTCTTTTCTAGAGAGTTACTTTATGTTGAGCCCTTGTTATCAACATATCCCCCATGATACCCTTTGTTCTTTCCCCTGGTTGTGTGTCAGTCAGTTCCCCCTTCTTTCTCTCTGCCCCCATTCACCCTTCCCATCTGGAATCTCACTTCCCATTGCTGCTCCTGGGTTGCATGTGTCCCAAGCTGTAATTTCTCATCTACAGCTGTGGACATGCTCCAGTCTAGTCCGAAGTGAGAGGCATCCCTGGGATCAGGGTGGTGGGGGTGAGGAAGCCTTAAGAAACCAGAGAAGTGATGTGTTTTATCAGTGCTTTACTGCACCCCTCCCCTGAGACCCCTCTGTGGGGGATGTTCCATTGTCTACAGGTGGGCTTCAGTTCTCTGATCCCCCTCATTCTTAACCATATGATTACGTTTGTTTCATTGTTAATGGTCTTCTGATGCCTAGTACCTGGTCCCGATGACACTTCATGCTCACACCTCAGGCTGGTGTACTTTTTTCATGGGGGCTTGTTGTTTCTCTGTTGGATGGCCGCTTGTTGCACTTCAAGCCTGTAAGACCCCAGATGCTATATCTTTTAATGGCTGGGCACCATCTGCCTTCTTCACCACATTTGCTTATGCACCCATTTTGTCTTCAGCAATTATGTCCAGAGGGTGAGCATCTCAGATTGCCAATTTGTTAGAATAATGTGTTGTATTGATGGAGGGTATGAGCAGAAGTCCAATGTCCTTCCACTCCTTAAGTGTATTGCCATATAAATACATGTACATAGGCCAATACAAATGGTTGACCAAAAAAAGGGAAGGGGAAAAAAAATCCCCCAAACAAAACAAACAAAAAACCCACAACCACCACAGCAAAAAAAGAAAAACAAACAAAAAAACGTGATTGCTTCCAGGTCTGTCCACTGACCTTTATGACTATCTCTCACTGGTCCTGGGGGAATTCCAGGAACTGCCCCTCCTAGCCTGAAGTCTAATTGGGGGGGTGGGGGGGGTGGCTTTGCTTTTCTCCTGTTTCTGATCTGTTGTGTTCCCTTCTTAGTCTGCCCTGCTGTGTGGTGTGTGTGTGTGTGTGTGTGTGTGAGAGAGAGAGAGAGAGACTGGGGGTGGGTGGGAGGGGAGGTGTTCAGAACACACTTCCTCCCTGCTATGTGTCCCCAGTATTGTCATCTGTCGCAATATGCTCCAGCAAGGGGACAACACGTGAGCTGTGCACTAGCAGTTCCATGCTAGGATGCCATCCTCCAGGTGTGGTGTGTGTGGTAGTCACCTAATCTCGTGTCCATTTGAGGTTTAAGAGTGTAGGTGTGGAGTCTAACCTGTCAATCTGGTGATAGCCAATGAGACCTCTGTGTGGGCGTTACCTCCTGAGAATTCTGGGAAATCGGGTACTTCCTTCCTGGAGGCAGGAGACACTGACTCTCAGCTCACTCCCCTGGAGACTCTACTGACGAGGCTGACTTCCTGCAAGAACTCCCTGAGGAGAGGTCACATGGACCTACCCTGATGTAGCCCTGGGAACTGGAGTAGCCACATGGAGACCCCTGCCAGCCCGAGATGCGTACAGCACAATTGGATCCAAAGACTTTTTATCCACTGGCTTGTGATCGTTCTGCATTCAGCATCATTGCATGTGCTCCATGAGTCTGAAGAGGACTTTATAGATTGGTATCGGACATATGGGCTAGTATCAGACTTATGGACTTGATCTGGACTGGGCTGGGATGTTTTCTTAATAATCAACTACTCTTGTATACAAACCTCTTATTCACACAAGCGTTTCTACGAATTTGTTTCTCTAGTCTACCTGGACTAACACAGTGTGTCAATATGGGGGCTGGACCAACCATTCCTTTCTCCTTTTCCTTCTTTGTTTGCTTCCATGTGAATGTGATATACTGGCCTCTCACCCCAACCTATAAGTTTAGTGTTGTTGTCTGTCACTCGTACTTCTAGGGAGGGGACCGATTTGGCTCTGGTTGGGGCTGGCCCTATAGCCCGATTCCTCCACATGGTTATGTCGCCCTTATGGTTCGGTGTGCCTTTCTTCTTTTGATCAAGAGCATACGTGGCTTCTCTCTATAGCACTGAGCTGAAAACCTCTGTTGTTGATGCTACAATTGGATAGTGGACCATGAGAGTTGAGCTAGCCTGCTTTGGGGCTCAGCTGGAAAGATCTTATCCATCCCTAATCAAACATACAGTCTTCATCTGGTTAAGTATCATAGCCAGTTTGTTACCCTAATATGAGAAAACTTTTATCTTCCTGTATAGTAGGGCCTGAGGTGCTAATTACACTGAACACTGAATTGCTTTGAAGGAAAATATAAATGCGGGATATTTATCAGAGAACACACTTGCTGCATATGGCTCTTTTGATCTGTTGAACTTGTGGGGTCTTTGTCAGATGCGCTTCCTTCTTTCTTTTGGAATTATTACCACTTCCATCTTCTTGGAATTGGCTTTCAGTCAACTAAATTTTAGAGCATGATCTTTTTTATATCCTATCTACTTCTCCTTATTTTAAACCAAGAAAACCTACAGTACATATATATATCCTTTTCAGTTATTTTTTGACTGCTCTCTTTAGCTGTTCATCATCTGGAGGCAGATATAAGGTTGATCAGTTGCCCGGTGATCTGTCAAGGAGCCATAGTCATCTACTGGGTTAAGCACTGCACTGTAACCACTAGATCAGGTTCAGACCTACCAGCAGAGCTGCAGGAAATAGGTAAGGCTGGCTGCTCCAGTAAGAGACTTACGGTTTCAGTAGCCTATGCAACACATCTACTTTATCCCGCAGGGTTGCCATGAGTGTGAATCGACTCCGTGGCATTGTGTTTGGGGAATTTATAGTGACGAGTGTCATGGTTTAGGAGCTATATATATTTAGGGGGCTTACAGAGTTGATCAAAAGACCCACTTGGCTGGTTCCCAAAAGCTATTAAAATTTGTTTTCGCTGATGGAAATGGCAAAAGAAATGTTTTCTAGATTGATTATGGAGAGGAGAAAAAAAAGGTTGTATAGTAATTAATTACTTGTGTTTCACAGCTCAGGTATGAAACATGAGCCCTGAGAGAAGAGTAAGTGCCCTTCCCTCCCCACTCCCCCTTTGTTCTTCAGGAACCCAGGGGAGAGGAGGCACATTGCTGTGGGCAGGAACTTCCTGAGGAGCCTCTTACTGTGTTTGATTAGTTGCTTTGTGTTGCTGATTTTAGAACAGATATTCCCTAACCTGTCTATTGAGCTCTTAGTGACCCTTTGGTTTTTTGTTTGTTTGTTTTTAGTGACCCTTTGTTTTTTGGGGTTTTTTTTAAAGCAAAAGTTTTTTTTTCTTCCTCCACCCCTCCCCCCCGCAATTATTTTATTGGGGGCTCTTACAAGTCATAACATTCAATACATCATTTGTATCAAGCATGTTTGCACACATATTACCATATTCATTTTCAAATATTTTCCATTTGAACCCTTGGTATAAGCTCCTCCTTCCCCCTCCCTCCTTTTTTAATGAATCATTTTATTGGGGGTTGTTTGATTTCTTTTTACAATTTTCACACATTTTATTTGTGATGTTTTTGCTAATCATGACATATAACATCACTAAGATGTACAGATGTGTGATATGCCTTTTTTAGTTCTGACTAAGAATTCTCACTTAATACTATTCCCTCCCATTTCTGGAGGACCTACTTAGGAAAGTTATGTCATGCCTTATATCTTTTATTTTATATATTTTTTCTTCTTCTTTTTTTAATCATTTTATTGGGGCCTCATACAACTCTTATCACGATCCATACATTCATCCCTGTGTCAAGCACATTTGTACATTTGTTGTCATCATTATTTTCAAAACATTTTCTTTTTACTTGAGCCCTTGGTATCAGCTCCTCATATTTTTCTCTCCTTCATGAACCCTGGATAATTTATAAATTATTATTTTTTCATCTCTTAACACTGACCAATGTCTCCCTTCACCCACTTTTCTGTTGTCCATCCCCCCGGGAGGGGGTTATAGGTAGATCATTGTGATTGGTTTCCCTTCTCCTCCTGACATGACTACTCTCAATATTGGCCTTAAGGGTTTTAACTGTCCTGGTTTCAGTGTGTTTCCAGCTCTTATCTATACCTGTCTACATGCTCTAGTCTAGCCAGATTTGTAAGGTAGAATTGGGGTCATGATAGAGGAAGGGAGGAAGCATTAAAGAACTAGAGAAAAGTTGTTTGTTTCATTGGTTCTATATTGAACCCTAACTGGCTTGTCTACTCCCTATGACCCTTCTGTAAAGGGATGTCCAGGGACCCTTTATTACATTTAAATTTTTATTACTATTATTTTTCTTAGTGACCCTTATGCAACATCCTCTCTAGTTTGTTGTTCAGCACTTTTCCATTTTTTTCACAGTATGAACAAATAAAAACTCCAATTCTTCTTTCTCTTTCACTGAGTCACCTGTAGACTTCTTTCTCATGATACCATAACTTATTCGTGTGCTATGTGATCTTTAGTGTCTAGTCCCCAGCTATACAAGATTATGCTTTTTACAGGGAACAGTGAGGTCCTGCCAAGCTAACTTTGCTTTCCTACATTTTTCTGTGGAAATAATCCTTTCTCCCAATGCATGGGCCTTGCTTTTATTTTTCTTGCTGTTTTAAATTAATTAATTTAGTCTTACATTTCTTTATTCCAGGTTTCTTTCCTTTTACCTCTATTTCTTAGACTCTGAAAAGGGATTTTACTTGGAATTGGATATGAGAGTCAGTGGAAAGTTGGTTTCAATATTTATCTTTAACATGTCCAAGAAACCTCTTTGTAACTTAATTTAGTCATTATGTGTTCATTTTTTCTTTTTCTTTTTTTTGGGGGGCATCACAGCTCTCCGGCGGTGGGAGTAGGAGGTCCAGCCCCACTGCTGGAATTGAACCTCTGTCCCAGTGGGCCGCAGTCCCGCGCACAACCGCTACGCCACCGGGGCTCAGCCCTCATTTTTTCTATTATTTGACATTTCCTTACTCTGTTAATGTAAGTCAGCTATTGAATATAAAAACTGGCCACTTACCACGACACAAAAATTTTCATTTACTTGAGAAATAATAAAGAGTAGCTCCTTCTTTAACTGATACTTAAGGTCTATTTTCCAATAGTCATGTATTCAGCATGATTAAAATCCTGCTTGATTAAAATGCTAAATTTGATAAATTCATTTTTTCTCATTCAACAAATGCTTGTTTATTGACTGCTCGCTGTGTGGTAGGTTTGGGTCTGAGACTATGGCAGTAAACCCAAGTGACAAAAATCTGGTCCTCATGGAGCTTCCATTCTACCAGGTGAAGCCAAATAAAAACACAAGTGAAGTATACAGCATTAAATGATGACTTATACAGAGGGGGGCGGGGGGGGATGAGGAGGTGGGGGGGAGATAAGTTAGGAAAGGAAGATAAGCACTGCTGGGTTAGGGAGGTAAACAAATCATCAGAGGAGCTGGTTTATAGGAAGAAGAATGTGGCATCAGGATTGGAGGAAGGCTGGTTAACAACCTGCAAGATACAGATGTCACAATCTTACTTGCTTAAAATGAAGAAAATTTGAAACACTTCCAGATGAAGATCAAGAACTGCAGCCTTTAGTATGCATTACAGCTCAATGTAAAGAAGACCAAAATCGGGCTGAGCCCCGGTGGCGTAGTGGTTGTGCGCGGGACTGCAGCCCACTGGGATGGAGGGTCAATTCCAGCAGCGGCTCCACAGGGGCAAAGGGCTGAGTCTCCTACTCCCACCACCAAAGGGCAGTGATGCCCCCCAAAAAAACAAAAACAAAAGACCCAAATCTTCCCAACTCGCCCAATAGGGAGCATCATGATTAAAAGAGAAAAGATTGAAATTGTTAGAATTTTGTTTTGCTTGGTTCCACAGTCAGTGGTCCTGGAACCAACAGTCAAATATAACAATGCATTGCTTTGGGTACACAAAACCTCTTTAAATTGTGAAAAGCAAGGAGGTTACTTTGAGGACTAAGATGTGCCTGAACCCAACACATGCTGCTTTCAGTTTTTCATTATGAAAATTGGACACCAAACAGGGAGATTGATGAAGGAAAGATGCATTTGAATTACGGTGCTGGTGAAGAGTCTTCAAAGAACCAGCATTGCCAAAAGCACAAACAAATCTGTCTTGGAAGAATAGCCAGAATGTTCCTTAGGGACATGATGAGACTTCATCTCATATACTTTGGGCATGTCAGGAGAAGCCAGTCCCTTGAAAAGGACAACATGCTTGAGAAAAGAAGGCCTATCTGCAGAATGGACCGACACAATGGCCTACCCATGGACTCAAACGTTAGGACAGCTGTGAGGATCGCCAGGTCCAGGTGGTGGTGCCTTTTGTTGTACACAGGATAGCTAAAAGTTGGAACGGACATCAGTAGCACCCAACAGCACAGTGTTGGTGGGGAAAGTGGTGCTTTAACTCTAGTGATCAAGGAAAGTTACGAAATTGACCTCCTAACAAAACCCCAAAGGAAGAGAGGATAGCTATTCATGGAGAGGGCCTTCCAGGATGAAGAAAACGTAAATCAAAGACCCTGAGGCAAGGGCCACAGGGAAGCCAAGCCAGTGTGACCTGTGGACAGTGAGAATTGAGACTAGTAGGAGAATGTCAGGGAGTTTAAGCACCGCTAGGCCATGATAAATATGGATAGGTTTTTATTCTGATTGAATAAAAAGCCAGTGAGAATTTTTAGCAGAGAAGCAACATGAATTGATATTTTCAAAAGATACCTCTGGCTGCTGTAGTGTCAGTAAGTCAGGAGGGAAGTTAAGGGCCGACACAGAGAAAGCTAGTCTGGAGGTTATCTCAGTAATAATAGTGAGAAATTACAGTGGCTGAGAATAGGGAAGTAGGCAGGTCTTAACCTTCTTGATGCTGTGACTCTTTAATGAAGTTCCTCATGTTTTGGTGACCCCCCCCCCCAACCATAAAATTATTTTTGTAGCTACTTCATAACTGTAATTTTGCTACTTTTATGAATTGGGCGACTCCTGTGAAAGGGTGGTTCAACCCTCAAAGAGGGTTGAGAACCGCTGTCTTAAACAGTGACTAGATAGTGGATATATTTTAAAGTTAGAGCTGACAGAATTTTCCAGTAGTTTGTGCTTTATTTGACCCAATTAAGTAGGAGGATGGAATAGCCATTTATTGAAATGGGAAAGCAGCTATTTGGGGAGGGAAATTGAGGATGCTGATTTTTTGGGGGGAGGGCATCACTGCCCTTTGGTAGAAGCAGAAGGCCCAGTCTTGCTCCTGGAGAGCTGTTGCTGGATATGAACTGCCAACCCAGTGGGCCGCAGTTCTGCACTCAACCACTACGCCACCTGGGACTCAGCTCCTAGAATGCGAAAGTTTTGCATTATTATTTTGAGATACCTAATTAGACATTTGAGTTAATATATTGAGTGGAAAAATGGATATCTGGGGTGAGCCCCGGTGGCATAGTGGTTGTGCACGGGACTGCGGCTCACTGGGACAGGTTCAATTCCAGCAGTGAGGCTGGACCTCCTACTCCCACCACCGGAGAGCAGTGATGCCCCCCCCAAAAAAAAAAAATTTAAAAAATTAAAATAAAAATGGATATCCAACTTGGAGTTTAGGGGAGAGGTCCAAGGTAAAGATATAAATTTCAGAATTTTTTAGAGGAGAATGTATTTTAATCTCTGAGATTGAAGGAGATCACCAAACTTTTAAATGTACAAAGAAGAGGCTTGTCTCAAGTCTAACCTGTGTTGCACTCCAACATTTAAAAGAAAGTAATAGAACCAGAAAGAACATGGTATGTTGAAAACCAAGTTCACAGGAGAGATGATTTTCAGGTTCTACAAATATATCATTTATGATGAGAATTCATCATTTGAAAAACTATCATTTTATTTAGCAATAGGGAAGACAACAATAACCTCTAGAAGAATAGTTCTGATGACATGGTGGGAGTGGAAAGCTTGTCTATGTGAATACAAGAAATAAAAAGAGAGATTAGAGGCTGAGTTACTTTCTTTTCCAGTGAAAACATGCATAACAAAATAATATGCCATCTCAACGATTCTACATGTACAATTCTATGACATATAATCTTTATTTTATATTAAAAGGTCATTTTATTGAGGGTTTTTACAGCTCTTATAACAATCCATACATAAGTCATATCAAGCAGACATGTATAATCTTTGGATGAGTGTATTGTAAAGCGGGGAAATGAGGCCCATCGCTGGTGGAGGATATGGGCGCAAGAGAGGAATTTCTCTGCTTTTACAGGAGACATTCCAGAGGGTGTGCGTGTTAATGGGATTGATCCAGTAGAGAGGGAAAACTTACTGATGCAGAAGAAAGAGGAGAGAATAGCTTGCAGTTTGGGAACAGCAGAGCCATGAAGTCCTGGCACCAATGACTTTGCTGTGAACTCTCTCAGTCAGTAAAACTGAAGAGGCGGTAATTGTGACTGCTGCTACTTGGCTTCTGCAGAATTAGGTTTCAAGATCTTCATGGCAGCTTCAGGCCTTATTCAAGCCAAAGCACCTCAGCATGGGTCTTGTGCAGAACTTTCTTTTGAACATCCAGTAATCTTAGTTGGATTCTGTTTTTCTCTGAGTTCTAAAGGCCCAGAGAGGAGGGAAAGGAGAGATTTAGCTCTTCTGTCTTTAGCTTCCTTCTCAACTGTCAACATTTTGACCCTTTCTGCATGTGCTGATAGCTGATACATGATAGTAAGCGTATGTTTTACCTCCGTATATGCCACACCTAGTTCACACTGAAAATCATGATACAGGGCCAGGACCTAGAGCTGCTAAGAACCCTCTTCTGTTTTGTCCCCACAGTAGCATTTTTAGCCTAAAATAGACAGCGAAGAAACTTAGCTGTTTATACCTATACTAGTTACAGAAAAATGTGAATTTTCATGTTCATTAATGAGACCTCCACATCAACTTTTTTTTTGGGGGGGGGAGGGGCATCACTGCCCTCAGGTGGTGGGAGTAGGAGGTCCAGCCTTTGCTCCATGGCGCTGGACTCGAACCTCCGTCCCAGTGGGCCGCAGTCCCGCGCACAACCACTACGCCACCGAAGCTCAGCCCCTCCACATCTACTTTTGAGGTTTAAATCTTCAGAGGACACATCATAGCAGGTGAATAAAAGCTAGTATACTAGGGGAAAGACTTCTTTGACAATGAAGTCTGACCAGGTGCCCATGAGTCATAGTTATTGAACATGATAAGCACAAGACATCCCAAGATGGGAAATAATGAAAGATCAGGTGGAATTTTCTTTTTTTGTTGTTTTGTGTGTGTGTGTGTGTGTGTGTGTGTGTGTGTGTGGTGTGTGTTTTGGGGGGGACATCACTGCCCTCTGGTGGGA
This sequence comes from Nesogale talazaci, assembly GCA_004026705.1. Classification (NCBI taxonomy): domain Eukaryota; kingdom Metazoa; phylum Chordata; class Mammalia; order Afrosoricida; family Tenrecidae; genus Nesogale; species Nesogale talazaci. The sequence continues at coordinate 15,000 of PVJH01028900.1, read as the reverse complement.
GTAAGTACATGGAATTTTCTAGAGAACATTTTCTGCTGTCTTTGGTTCTTCCTTTAAGTATGTGTGGCCAGCTGGCATAGTCTATCTTTAGAGAAATAATAAAAGGCTTAGCTATTCACCCAGATTTGTTTTATACTAGGGGTTCAAAGGAGCTTCTAAATAAATTTTAGATTTATTCTACCTTCTCACTGGAATTCATCCAGTAAAACACTTGTTCATATCTTTGAGAATGAATATTTTCCTTCCCTTTAGTGAGAGAAGGACTCTGTATACGGTTTTGGGCAGGATTTCCACAAATATTCTCTTCAGTCTTCACAGTGCTTCACTTGAGGTGAGCCTGAAAGACTTCCCTTATTCACAGTGGCTTGTGTTAAAAGGCAGTGAGTTCGGATTCTTATTTTGGGGACATGGCAGGCATCCTTTTTTGATGAATTGTTCTCATTATAGAAGTCTGACAAGGGGGCTAAGCCCCGGTGGCGTAGTGGTTGTGCACGGGGACTGCGGCCCACTGGGATGGAGGTTCAATTCCAGCTCACAGGAGCAAAGACTGGGCCTCCTACTCCCACCACCAGAGGGTAGTGATGCCTAAAATCAAAATAAAAATAAAAAAAGAAGTCTGGCATGACAGGCAATCGACTTGGAAAGACTACCTTGGTAAATAAGACCTAGGGAAAGGTGAAGGTTTGTTCTTGCTTGTTGAGCTTAATCCTCTTTACTTGACATTAAAATAAAGAGTAATATTACCTGAACATTGGAGTGAAATATAGAACATTCTTTAATCTCCTTGAAATTCAAAATTTGTCCCAACCAGCCTGAACTTTTATTTTTGTATTTCACAGTATCCAGACATCAGTCAAGAATCTGATTCGCCATTTGTTTTCATCTGCACAAATCCCCAGGAAATGATTGTGAAGTTTCCTATTAAAGGAAATCCAAAAATCTGTAAGTTATATCTATGATGATCTAATTTCATTTCTTTTTTGTCCTGCATCTCACTGGTTTAACTTAAAATCCACCCCCCTTTACTTTCTTCTATTTTTCATGTTGGAAAATTAATACAATTATATTTATTTTTAACTGTAATGTTAACTACAGTATAACCTTTTTCTTTTTCTTTTCTTTTTCCTTTTTTTTTTTTTTTGGGAGGGGCGGGCATCACTGCTCTCCGGTGGTGGGAGTAGGAGGCCCAGCCCCACTGCTGGAATTGAACCTCCGTCCCAGTGGGCCGCAGTCCCGCACACAACCACTACGCCACCGGGGCTCAGCCCAGTATAACCTTTTCAAGGCATACTTTGATCTACAACTACTGGCATGGATGTGAATCACTCTAATCTTAAATTTAGGACCCCATTACCTTCATACTGCCATTTGTCAGCCAAAAGAGTATGCCCCACTCTTCTGTTTATGAAAGGAAGCAATAAACCAATGCTAGCGACAATATGGCCAACCTATTCATTGTTCTAAACTCCAATCCAAAAATAAATTTAACCCTCTAAGGCTCCTTCATTCGCTTTTTTGGAGGCACCACTTCCTACATTGTCCTTGATTAGTGTTCATCGAGCTACGATCTGGAAGTATAAGGCCGCTAACCACAAGGTCAGCATTTGAAACCATCAGCCCTTCCGCAGGGTAAGCGTGAGTTTTTCCACTTCGCTCAGGAGTGACGGTTCCTTACTTTCTGCCCTGCAGTCGCGTTCAGCCAGAATCGATCTGCAGGCAGTGAGAAGGGCTCTGCTCTAACCTTCTTGCTTCCCATCCCCTTTTTGAGACTAGATGGCCTCTTTTTCTACATCTTTTGGTCTGGATGTATTTGTGACTACAGTCCCTCGGTGTATTCATGTCCTAGGAATGCTGTTAGCCTTTCTCTTTCCACTTCTACCTCTTCATCTCCTGACTCTCACCTCTGCTGCCCTACAACAGCCTCTTCTTTTACAATGAAAGTTTAGAAAGCAGGTAATGGGATTCTGCTTTCTTACCTTCCTCTGAAAAAGAACGTCAGCAAGTCTCATCAGCTTCCTTCTTTCTCTCTTCTTTTTAATCATACTTCATTGTGATTTTAGTGAACGTGTACAGAGTAAATTGGTCTGTTGTTCAACCATTCATACACATTTCGTTTGTAGACATTGATTGCAGTCCCCACAATTTAATAATACTCTTATTTCTTTCTTATTTCTTTATTTGTTTGTTTATTTCTTTATTTTTTGTGGCATCACTGCCCTGGTGGGAGTAGGCCTTATTTATCTTTCTATCTTCCTTTCCTATCCGTTCCTTTCTTCTGAGGTGTGTCTATGGCCTAATGTTCCCCTTTTGATTTTTGTATGGCTGCTTGTTCTAAGGAGTGCCGACCTCCCAGGTGTCATTGTTCACCTTTTAGGCCTATTGTTTGTCTGTGTACTTCATTCTCCACCTTAGGAACCAATTAACTAAGTTGTATGGCTGTTCTCTAGAGAAGTACGTCTCATACGACAATGGGCATAAAAATCACTTCGAGCTCTTGAAATATACGTTCCTGGGACCTGTTTTCAAGCGATACCAATGCTGCCGGTTCGCTGACTGTACTTGAAGTATTAGTATGTTCTATCACAAAATAAAATACCTGGAATCTGAATTTGGAATTCTGAATTCAGCCTGGGTGGTGTAGCAGTTACTGCTAGCTGCAACATCAGCAAACACCAGCCATTCTACGAGAGAAAGATGAGGTGTTCTACTCGTGTACAGTCTCAGAAACTCATAGGGGCAGGTCTACCCTGCCCTTATAAGATCATTATGAATTGGAATTCTCTCAGCGGCAATGAGTTTGGTTTTGTAAGAGTTCTCCCGTGGATAATACCTTGGTTCTTGGCTTCGCACTATGAAAGAGTTCATGTTGAAGCCCGTTTTGTAATCCAAGTGGGTTTTTATGAAGTATAGGACAAGTTTCAGGTTTTACGGTCTCTAAGGGGTTCACAAGTGGGCACAAGCAAACTCATGGAAAGGAGCGCTCCCATGGGTGGAACGTGGGCCAGCGAGTGAGGAGGCCAGAGGATGGGGCAAGAGGGGCTGTGGCCAGAGTGGGGACAATGAAGGGCAAGGGAGGCAATCAGAGTGTGCTCCATGCCTTTGTCCTTGCCCATCCTGTGGCCTGGGGAAGGCATGGTTGAAGGTATTGTTTGACCCCCTTGGCTGGGTTCAGCAGCCTGGGTGAGGTCATGAGCCTGGGCCTAGTTTGGATCTCCCAGGTGTACCTCCCACCTTGCTTGGGGCTTGAGTAGGAGTTTAGGTCTTCTTCATGTCTAATGGTCACCTCATTTCCTTCTAACTTCCTCTGGGAGGCCTTTGCAGGCACGGGTGGCCCAAATCTAGCTGCCTAACAGTTTCAGTTAGTATTCATCCATTTCTTATGATGTATGAGATAGGCACTCCTGAGATTCTTATATGAATTAGAAAATCTGTAAATGTAAGTTATTCTTTGGGCTGAGCCCCAGTGGCGTAGTGGTTGTGCGCGGGACTGCGGCCCACTGGGACGGAGCTTCTATTCCAGCAGTGGGGCTGGGCCTCCTACTCCCACCACCGGAGAGCAGTGATGCCCCCCCCAAAAAAAATCATTAAAATGTAAGTTATTCTTTATTATTATTACTAATTGGGAGTTAATACATATATCATTGCATAGTTCAAGCATGTTGTGCTACTTACATAATCTGCTGTCAATATAAGACTCAGGAGTTAAGGGATGGAGTTTTAGCCTGTTAATCAGATCTTAGTTTGATGACCTCATTTGGAAGCAAGAAGGAGATAAATAGCTCATTGGAGGTGGGACACATGCACACTCCCTGTGAAACATTCCAGCTGACAAGACACATGGAGCTACGCTAGGGCCCTGAACTGGAGGAGCCACGTAGAGACTTCTGGCAGTGCTGAGATGCATATGCTACCACTGGATCCACAGGACTTTCCACTCACCTGTGATCTTGCTGAATTTGGTGTCATTTCATATGTTTCATGAGTCTGAAGAGGACTTTATAGATTGGTATTGGATATTACGGCTAATATCAGACTTATGGACTTAATCTGGACTGGCCTAGGACATTTCCTCAATATTCAATTACTCTTGTATAAAAAGCTCTTTCTTTTCCTTTCTTTTTTTGGGGGGCATCACTGCCCTCTGGTGGTGAGAGTAGGAGGCCCAGCCTTGCTGCTGGATTTGAATCTCCAACCCAGTGGCGAAGGCCCAGCCTTGCTGCTGGATTTGAACCTCCAACCCAGTGGGCCGCAGTCCCTCTCACAACCACTATGCCACCGGGGCTCAGCCCTAAAGCTCTTTCTTATACACATGTGAGTGTCTCTATGAATTTGTTTCTCCAGTCTACCCAGACGAGCACACATGTCAAGCAGAATTGTGCAATTGCTACCACAATCAATTTTCAAACAGTCTTTTTCTTCCTGGATTCCTTGTCATTCTCTCCCTTTTACCCCACATCCCTGCCCACCACTGTGCCCCTCCAACCCCCTCTAAGTTATTCTTGACTGACATAATTATTTTATTTTTTTGGTGGGGGGCATCACTGCCTTCTGATGGGAGTAGGAGGCCCATCCTTGCTCCTGGAGAGCTACTGTTGGATTTGAACCGCCAACCTAGTGGGCTGCAGTCCTGCACACAACCACTATGAACTGACATAATTATTTACGTCAGATTGAACCTCAGGTAGTGGCCAAGTATACCTGGATATTCTTCTTCTGACTTCTTCACCATTTAGAACTTCAGTTGCCATTTTCCCTTCGTTCAACGTCGTGGCATTCTATTGCCTCCGGCTCTTTCCCATTCTTACTTCAGGCCCTGGTGAAAGAAGGAAAGGGTGATACTTGGTCTTCTTCTTAGCCCCAGCAATGCTGGATCTGCATTTCCAGTTCCCTTTTCTTAGCTTCCTATCTTGATTCTCATCTGCTAGTTAAGCTCCTGAGGGGGCGGGCCGGGGTGGGGGGGGGGGGAGAATGCTTCATGTAAACAGTTGTAATATTCCTCTGAAATATTTCACTTTAGTCATTTTTCACCTTTAGCACATATGGTATGTGGTCTTCATTTTTCTCCATAAGGTTTACTGGGGGAGGAAAAGAGATGCTCTTCATAGAAAGTTTACTAACCTCTTTCCTTTTCCCATTGTTACTGTTGGTTAAAAGTCTTTAAACAGCTTTGTGGGATGTATGTTTGCTTCAGGAGCAACAGGGCTGCATAATAATTGTAAGGTTGTAGCTTCTTCCTTGGTAGAGTAGACATGGTAAAACACTGGCCAAAAGCAATAGATAGGAAAATTGTAATTGGAAAGAATAGGTACAGTAATCTCTATATGCCTAGGGGAAAAAGAAAATATTTTATTGGGAGGGAAGCAGCTTACCTTGGACTTTCATTTTTATTTAGTTTGTTTGTTTATTTATTTTGTAAATCCAAGTGACTTTTATGAGGAAAAGGGAAGTTTCAGGTATTCATAGAAAATCCCAAAAGAGTGCTCTGAGAGGGCAGAGAGAGAGGTCGGGCCCCGGGGCCCACGTGTGTGTGCTCCTGAAAGAGCACACCTGAAGAGAAGAGGAGTGAAAGAGGTGTCAAGAGAGGCAAAGAGCTGGTGTGAAGTTTTATTTCCTATAACTCTAATCTTTCATTCCTCCTTCAAAACTAAAAATGAAACAAAACAAAACAAAAACCAACTGAAACTCACTGCTATCAAGTCCATTCTGACTCATAGAAAAGACAGTAGATGTTACTGTAGTTTATGGTCCAGGTGGTCCCAATGGGACATCACTGCCCTCTGGTGGTGGGAGTAGGAGGCCTAGCCTTGTTGCTGGTTTTGAACCTCCAACCCCTTGGACCGCAGTCCCACAACCGCTATGCCACCAGGGCTCAGCCTCGCTCCCAAGTTTTAAAACACTACTAGGCTTAACTAGAATGACAACTCTAAAGTTCTTACACGCTTAAGAGTAACCATGACGACCCCCTCTTCAACTAAGGGCTCCAGTCGTAATCCTCTTCTCACCTGACTCTCATTGCCCACAGTTGTCACTATTGGCAGTCACTGGTAAATATTAGGGATACAAAGAAGTCCTTTTCATGATAGGTGATTTCCTCAAGATTATATAGATAAGTAGTCTCAGGACTAAAACTAGGATCTGAGCTTTTCATTACAGAGAATTAGAAATCTGAAATTTCACATGGCAGAATTCTAAATTCTGCCTAGCTTCTTCCAAAAAGCAGACTTAAATGTATTTCCTTATACTCTGGGCATCACCACTTTCACATGGATATTCTTGTATCTGTGATTCTTGCTATTTGTGTCTGCTTGGTAGGTAGTCCCTATAGTGTAAACATTTTGAAATGTGTAGTGTCTCTTCTTTAATTCACTTGATGAAAGCAGTCATTGAGCATCTGCCATTGACAGCCACTGTAGAAGATATTGGGAACCTGGGGCGGGGGTAGGGGGGCACAGTGGTTGTGCTTTGAGCGGCTAAGCTCAAGGTGGGCACTTTGAAACCACAAGTTGCTCTGAAAGAGAAAGACGGGGCTTTCTGCTTCCCTAGTGAGTTACAGACTCAGAAACTCACATGGGCAGTTCTACCACACCCTAGGGTCGCTAGGAGCCGGAATCCACTGGAGAGCAGTGTATGCATGGAAGGCACTAGGGATAGAGAGGTGAACTGACCTTGTGTTAGTGCCCTTTGCCAGATTGCTGGCATTTGCCTGTGTTTTCAACTAGGTGACCTTCAGGAAAAAAAGAACTCCCGAATCCCTGGGAACATCTGAGATATCGATTAAGATAAAAAGCATTGTGATTGTTGTGGATATCCTACAGGTATCACTTAATGTAGTTTCTGAGGAAGTCCAGAGATGGCTATCTGGGGTGGGAGTAAGGGGGTGGTAGTATTCAAGATCAAAATTCTTAAGAAAACAGGAAAACTGTTAGCCTGAAGAGGGTAAATACTATATATATATATATATATATATATATATATATATATATATATACACACTTTTTTGTTTGTTTTTGTTTTGGGGCATCACTGCCCTCTGGTGGTCATGGGAGCTACCCAGTGCTGCTCCTGAGAGCCGCCGCTGGATTTGAACCACCAGGCCCGCGAGCCACAGTCCCGCACTCAACCACTTACGCCACTGGGCCTCAGCCCCCTATAAATATACTTTTAAGAGACCCTTATAATTGTTCTTTTTCTCCCAATATCCTGATGTAATGGTTAGGACATTCTTTGTTGGACAAATGCGAAACTTGAAGTCCAGCGAGAGGGACTTAATGAGTTGTCCCAGGCTATCCAGCTAGTTAACACCAGAGAGAGGTGAGCTGGAAGCTGAGTATCTTGATTCTCACCCAGTTCAGTGCTCTTTCTGTTCCAACTTGTTGCTGCCACAAATGAAAATAACAATGCTTGTGGTAATGACAGTGGTTACGGCTATGGGCCTACTTACCTGCTCTCCTTAAAGGGAGGCTCTTTTTTGTTTGGTTTGATTTATTAAGGTTGAGGCTGAGCTGAACTATTGTTCTGTCCCCAGTGTCACACCAAACTGCAAGATGCAAGATCTGTTCTCAGGTCAATAAATAACGCTGAGATGCTCTCTTCAGTGGAGTGTGGCCTCTAAGATTGATACTGCTGAACCAAACTATCCTGGTAATCTGAGCAGTCGAAGTTGGAGACCACATCAGTAAAGAATCTCTCATTAAGGTCACCTGGGAGAGGTTGCTTGTACTCTAAAATTTAACATTTAGAGGAGTCATACAACCTATGACTTTTGCCCTTCTTAGTTTGTGAGAGAGATAGAGGCCCTTTGTCAGGAGAGCATTCATGTGAATTTCACTCTGCTGTTTCAGGTCACTCCCCCCATTAAGTCTGAGACAGCCAAGGGGTGAGTTGAACTGTTATTTCTCACTGTGAGAGAGGTATTCATGCATTATGCTCAGCCAATTAACAGGTCAGAGGAATGAGTTTCCCATTGTGAAAAATGCATGAGTGTAATAAATTTGGCTTAAAATTTTTGCCTTACCAACAGACACTCTAAAAATGTGCTATTTTTGTTTGGTTGGTTTTTAGTAGTTACAAAATGAGAAATAGTAACTTCTTAAATTCTTTGGACAAATTGCGTGGTGTGTGTGTGTGTGTGTGTGTGTGTGTGTTGTCCTATACAGTGTTCTCACTGCCTCCTCATTCTGAAGTTTGGAAATGTCTGAGTCCTAAAGCAAAATAATTGAATGTGACAGGAACACAGAAACCTGAAGACCTGCGAGCCACAAAAGATTTGCATTGCAAATATAAAAATAAATAATGAAACTTCTTTTTATCTCTTACAGGGAAGCTGGATTCCAAGATCCATCAAGGAGCAAAGAAGGGGTTAATGAAGCAGAATAAAGCTGTCTGACCCAGGAGAAAAGAGACTATATATAGCATAGTGGAGTTTTGTGTACTAAATAGTTATCCATTGGGACTTTGAAATTAAAGCATTAGAAAACTAAAGGTTTGCATCCTCAGAATTTAAAGTCTTCAAAATCTGTTTATTTTTCTTAAAGGGTGTGATCCTTACTTTCTGAAATTGATCAAAATCTTTTGACTACATTATTTATAAAAGTCAAATTTAAAACTTCTAAGTCTTTGACAGTTTTCTCATAATGGTTTTGGAAAAGAAAAAGGACCAAGTTGGAAATTTGTTCTCTTTGTAGTCAGAAAAATTCTTAACCCAGTTTAATGATTTTTTTGAGAGCCCTAATGGATTTAATTGTTCTTTCTTCCCCCAAAGCGCTAGCCCAATAGACTAATGGAAAGTTTTAAGGACCCTCTGTTTAACACAAAACCTGTGATGACACAAAAGATCTGTAACTTGTTTCCTGCTTCAGCGCCGATTCTGTGAGGTGAACAGTCATCAAAATAGTAACCTTCATTGGCATATATACTTTGTAGGGACTGCAATCACCTGAAATTCTACTGCTTTGTTCTTTGATATGAAATACGCAGGCAGGGTCAAAATGGGAGGAGATGGAGCTACCTGCTAGACAGCACAAAACTGCCCGATTTGTTTTGCTGGTAAAAAGCATTACTTGAGGGCTGAGCCCCGGTGGCATAGTGGTTGTGCGCGGAACTGCGGCCCACTGGGACGGAGGTTCAATTCCAGCAGTGGGGCTGGGCCTCCTACTCCCACCACCGAGAGCAGTGATGCCCCAAAACAAAACAAAACAAAACAAAAAAGCATTACTTGAAAGGATAATTGAAAGCAAACTGAAAAATAAAATTCCTTTGGAAAATGTATCCAAATAGCCCCCAAACCTGGAAACTAAATCCTTTAACCCATCTACACTTCAAGTAACTCTAAGCTTTGGGAAGCCAGGAGGGTGGTTTGAAATGAGACCTGTAACCAGTTGGTCTGGCCTCACTCAGTGATGCACTTTGTTTCGGAGGCTGTTCTGAAGAGCTGTCAGAATCTCCGTTGCTGCCACCATGAGGAAATCCATGGCCTTAAATGTGTATGTTCTGCTTTTCATGATGCAGCACCATTACACTGGGGAGGTTGGATTCCCTCCAGCAGTTGTACGCATGACTTTAAAAAGAGAGAAGGGGAGAGGAGAAAGCACGTTGTGTTATGTAAAAGATTAATTTCTCCTTTCTTTAATCCTTCATATTCAGCATTTTATTTGCTCTGAAATGCCACCACTCATTATGCATTGATGTTCACTCAACTGCGAACTCTGCTTGTTGCAAAGCTCTAGGCATTGGTTCTGCAGGGCCTGTTCACTCTGGATTCCCAGGGAAAACCCACCCCATTCTTGTTCTGGTGCTGCGTACATGCAGTGTTCTCTCTTTCTTCCGTTTAGCCCATGTGGAGAGAGTGGAAAGGAAGTGAAACTAATGACACGTCTTTAGGGGAAAATAAAAGTCTGTTTTTGGCCTTCCGTAGACCCGAGTCTACAGACCCTATTAATGAAGTTGCATTTGGTTCACCAAACAGTTAATAGTTTACCAAACAATAGTCGCCAAAATTCAGTACCGGAGTCACCTTCTATTAATAGCTAAAGAAGTGCTGGTGGTGCAATGGTTAAGAGTTTGGGCTATTGGAACCTATCCAACTGCTCTGTGGGAGAAAGATGTACCAGTCTGCTCCCATAGAGATTACAGACTACGAAACCCTATGGGGTGGTGCTACTTTGTCACGTGGGATGCTATGAGATTGAATCCACTCTAAAACAGCAATGCTTTGGGGCTTTGTTGTTTTTGTTGTTTGTAGTCTTAATATAAAAATAAAGTCAAAAGGCAGTAAGGAAGGAGCTGAGGGAGACACAAACCAAAACAACCCCCTCTCCCTTTTCTGATTTTATTTGAGTAACACAAAAGAGTCTGGATTCTTTCACCTTGATAGATTGTTTTTGCATGTCTAAAACAAAGCAAAAACACCAGGCGCTACAAGCAATCAGGTTCTGCACCCATTCTGTGTGCTGTGGTAAAAATGTAAGTTTATAGGAACCCACCTCAACACTCAAACAGTTGGAGCCACCCGGGTAAATAGCAGTGTAACTTGGATACTTCTCCTTTTCAGGGTTAGACTGTGAGTGTTTGTCTTTAGTTCACATGGTGGTGGTATAAGGTCTCTATTTGTGGAGACATGAGGGAGGAAGTGTGGGAGAAACTTGGGGGTAGGTGGTCCTCTGTTGCTCAATGATGAATAGCATAATTTAAAACTTAGTGGAAATTCATAGCACCTTGAGTGCAAACTTGAGTAGGAAGAGATTTTTTTTAGTGCTTTTCAACACTTTGCTCCGACTCTAACACTCGAACAGCATGGTCTAAAGAACTTTCACTTGGGGCTGAGCCCCGGTGGCGTAGTGGTTGTGCGCGGGACTGCGGCCCACTGGGACGGAGGTTCAATTCCGGCTCCCAGGAGCAAAGGCTGGGCCTCCTACTCCCACCACCTGAGGGCAGTGATGCCAAAAAAAAAAAAAAAAAACTTTCACTTTTCTGAAGTACTTGTCTGCAGTCCCTTTCAGATAGTTAGGTCCAGTTACAATCCCCCATTTGTACAGCACCCAAAGCTTTCATTTTGTGTTTGTGTGTTTTGTTTCTTTTTGATTTTCTGGTAGAACCCAGCTTGAGTTATTTATGTAAGCTCAGAGGAGGCTATATACATGACAAGGGAGATGGTCTCTGTAATGTTTAGGAGCCTTTGGCCTTGGAGTTGGATGGTTAGGTTTGAACTCTTGGCTAGGAAGGGGTGGTACACCTAGGTGGGCATTACACCTGTTGACCACGCCTCCCAACCGGGGTCCTGAAAAGTCAGAAGTTTTTCTCTCTGGCTCTCTCCCAGCGCCTCAGGCACACAGTGCAGTTTGAGTGGCTGAGCCGCAGTTCCATGCATATCTGCCACTTCTGCCCTTGAGGTGTGGGCGTGAGTTCTTTCCAAGGTATATTTCTCCCAGGAGAGATAGAACAGGATGTTTAAAGGGAAGAAAGGATTTTTCTTATGTGTTCAAGCTAATCTGGAGAACTCAAGCTAGATAGCTCCTCTTTTTAATCTGGAAGTTTACAGAAACTCATTTTTAGCCCCCGAGAGAGTAAGTGTAGACACTTTAGATTATAAAGATATTACACAGATTAGGAGATTTAAAAATTTTCACCTAACTAATTTTCCTTTAACTACTGTTCCAATGAAAGTCCATTCATGTAGATTTCATTTATTTTAGTAAAATTTTTTATGCCTTTGCTAGAGCTTCTTGCCAGCATCAAGACAATTTGGGGGTATTTTTCTTGCCGTGCTAAAAAAAATGACAGCACAAATCAAGCCTCTCTGAAACTAGTGAGCTCCTCAATCTTCAGGTTAGTAGGTCTGAAGGGAGGAAAGAAAGTGCAATGATACAAGGTTTTTTTGCCCCCCTTGAGATACAAATGGGAAGTGTGCATCTGCTAGTCTCAGCTTCTGTGAATATCTTTACACGGGGGTGATCCTCATCCCAGGCTCCAGCAGTAACAAGAGCTGCCATGGGGTTTCCCACCTTTCTCAGAGAAGAAAGGACACAGCCACTGTGCTGTCAGTTGACACAAACAAACGTGCGTGAGTGTTTGTGTGCGTGCAAATGATGTAGCTTCACTCATCGGGTGAGATTTGGTAAACTGTTCATATTTTTTGTTTCAGTCGTGACAATGGAGCACTCAGAAAGAAGACAGGAAATGCCACGTTGTTTCTAGGTGTCCTAGAGCTGGTTCTGACGCAGAACAAAACCCTGTCCGTGCTCACAGTTGTGAGCTCTGAGCCCATCGCTGCAGACACTGTATCGATCTCTCTTGTCGAAGGTCTCCCTCTTTCTTTGCTGCCCCTCGAATTTACCAAGCATGACCTCTTTAAAATTCACTGCCATCGCCTCCATTCCAGTTCGCGTTCGAGCAGTGGTTCTCAGTCTTTCTAATGCTGCCACCCTTTAAGATAGTTCCTCGTTTTATAATGAGCCCCCTCCACCATAACATTATTTTCATTGCTACTTCATAACGGTAATTTTGCTACTGTTATGAATCAGGGGACCCCTGTGAAAGGACTGTTTGATCCCCAAAGGGGTCGTGACCCACAGGTTACGAACCACAGTATTAAGAGTGTCTGAGAATGTAAATCTTTATGGAGGCAGATAGCATCATCACTCTCCCTTTCAGTGAGCAGTACAGCCGTTAAACCACAGCACCACCAGAACTCCTTAGCTTGATCTCAGGCAGTGAGGGAACGAGGAATTCATAGCAAGGCAGTCATAGGAACGATGTGTGATATCAATACAGGACATTTAGGGAAAGTCTGCCCTACATGGTAGCCCCTAGATACATGTGGCATTTAAATTAACTACAGTTACGTAAAGTTTAGGATTCAATTCTGTCACATGGCCTATATTCCAATTGCAAATAGCTACATGTGGCTATTGACGTCTGTATTGGACAATGCAGATGCAGGACATTTCTTTAATCACAAAAAACTCTATCAGCCCGCATTTATCTGGCACACAAGTTGGCAAACTTTTTCTAGAATGGGCTAGATAGCAAATATTTTAGACTTTAAAAAATCTTAGAGTCTCTATTGCAACTATTCAACTCTGTTAAAAGCCATGGATAATATGTAAAGGAATGAGCATATGTATGAACCAATGAACTTTTATTAATGGGCCCTGAAATTTGCATTCCATTTATAATGTTCATGTCACAAAATACTCACTTTTATGTCTGCCTCTCACATTTAAAAATGGAAAAATAATTGTCACTTTGGGTTTACCAAACCAGAATGATCCTGGAAGTCAAAACAGTAATAATTTGGGTGTTATTGTTACTACACAAGACAACTGACTCCTCAAAAAATTTTACTTAGTCTTCCAGGATTGAGAATTTTCCCAACCTCAAACTCAGGATACGTAGGGATCTTTTCTTTGGTCTGTATTTTGTAGTCTAATCCCCTTAATAGTAGAGCCACGCTTCTTCAGTAGTGGAGGAGTATTAGAACATTCCATCAATAAGAGCCTGGAAGGAGTAGTGGTTACATACTGGGCTGCTAACCATATGATGAACAGTTAAAAACACCAGTTACTTTAGGGAGAAAGATAAGGCTTTCTATACCTGTAGAATTATAGTTCTGAAAATCCACAGAGGCAGTTTACTCTGCCCATATTAACTTTCTATGAATCAGAAATGACTCGATGGCAGTGTTTAGTTTTGCTATTGTTAGATGCCACACTTTTGTTAGAAGTTCCTATAGTTATCCTGGTCCTATACAGCAGAACTGCCATTAGGTAACATTGCCAGGTCATCCTACTCTGGGGGTCACTGGGTGGTTTAACCTGCCTACAGAGGTTCGTTCAGGTAACCATTGACATACTAGGGTCCCTTACCAAACTCAACCAAACTCACTCCCATCTTGTCAACGCTGAATCATAGTGCCCCCCTGTAGGTTTCCAAGACTGTAACTGTGGGGGTAGAAATTTTGCCTTTCTCCCATGGAAAGGCTAGTGGTTTAGAACTGCCCACCTTGTTAATCACAGCCCAAAGCATAACCAGGGTTTCTCAACCTTCCTAATGCCATGACCCTTTAAAATGTTTCCTCTTGTGTCGTGGTGACCCCTCAACCAAAAAATTACTTTTGTTGCCACTTCATAACTAATTTTGCAACTTAAAAATTGGAAAACCCCTGTGGAAGGGGCATTCGAGTCCCCAAAGGGGTGGTGACCCACAGCTTGAGAACTGTTGTCCTAAACCCTGCTAGAAGTCTAAAATATTAAGCCAAATTCCTTTACCACCTAGTAAGGGCATGAAGCCTTACTTTTAACTTTTTTTTTTTTAATTAAAAAAAATTTTTTTTTTAATTAAAAAAAATTTTTTTTTTTTTTTTTAGGCATCACTGCCCTCAGGTGGTGGGAGTAGGAGGCCCAGCCTTTGCTCCTGGGAGCCGGAATTGAACCTCCATCCCAGTGGGCCGCAGTCCCGTGCACAACCACTACGCCACCGGGGCTCAGCCCCAGTTGTAACTTTTAATATCATCTAGCTCAGTTTAAAAATTTATCACCAGAGTTTATCAATTCTGATCCTGTTATACCTGGAACAGCTTGAGTATATTAGTAGAACAAGTAGGGTGTTCTGCACAGACAAAACAGGCTTTGTGTTCATTTCTAGTTGGTAACCTTTTTCTTACTTTAAGATGGAAATGTGGAATAAATTTTTTGCTCTGAATTTTATCTTCGTCACATGCTATCTTGAGTGCCATTGTTCACAGATATTTAAGGATAAGTAGGGGAAGAATGGTAAGTTAAAACCGCACTGTGAAAAAAAAAAAAGGAGGGGGGGGGAGAGGGAAAAAAAAAAAGCCCTGCACTGTGAAATAAAACAATCAAGAGGGCTGAGCCCCGGTGGCGTCGTGGTTGTGCGCGGGACTGCGGCCCACTGGGATGGAGGTTCAATTCCAGCAGTGGGGCTGGGCCTCCTACTCCCACCACCGGAGAGCAGTGATGCCCCCCCCCCCCAAAAAAAAACAAA
>PVJH01028899.1:0-26748 GCA_004026705.1 Nesogale talazaci | reverse complement strand
CCAGTAAGCATCAGGAGTGGAGTTCATCCTCTGGACTGGTGACCCTAAATCCAGAAGATAGCTATACCAACAGAGGAGCAGCAGTAGAACTAGGAGCCGGAGCATGGAGCAGAGAGGTGGACCTCCTAACCCACAGAGCTCACAAAGCTGAGTGCTTGTATGCAGGAGGTGTGCTTGTGGAGTGGTGGGCCTCTGGGTACTTAATTGGGGGAAGATGGACTTGCTGACCCCAGAAGTGGAGCTGAGTATCTACAGGGTGAGGCTTGAGTAGCCTAGTGGCACTTAGTTCAGGGAACCGGTTTTGCTGACTCAGGGGGGTGAGTCGAATGACTTTGAGTTGAGGTGTATAGCGGAGTGATATCCCCATTTGGGAATTTATGAGCAGACCTGGAGGAACATTGTAACATGTCCTGATAAACAACTCAACCCTGAGCACTTCCCACTGGCATTGCACATTGTTAACTTCCTTATTGAACCCCTTCTGACAAAACCATGAATTTTGTCTGTGCGTTCTATGCAGAGCTGAACTTGAGAACACTAATTAAGACAACGTAGTGTTTGAAAAAATACTGTGAGCCTATCTTGTGCCTGGCAGAGGGCTGGCCAAATGTTTTCTATACAAGTTGGTATCTCCTTTTGGACTCAGAAATCTGAGGCATGGCTGTTTTGAATAATAGGATTGAATAATGGGGTTGGGGCACCCTGAACACGCTGAATGACCAGAACTGATGGAGGGGAACAGCAATTTGGAAAACATGGCAGGTGATCTCCCAGGGCCTTTTGGGCTGCCTGAGAGGGCAGGAGCTGGGACCCTGCAGAGGGGAGGGGAGGGAGCAGCCCCAAGGAGAAGCAGTGATTTCCCAGTGCCAGGAAGCCTGCTCTCTTCTTTGTGAGTGTTGGGGAAGTAGAGGGGGGCAGTTGTGTTGTGGGGTTGCTGGGCAGGATATAGCCTTTTAAATTGCCTTCCTAGTCTTTTGCCCTTACATTCCTACATTTGCCCTTAATTCAAGAGTAATTCATCTGTGTGTGTGTGTGTGTGTGTGCGTATGTGTGAAGTTTAGAGAATGTACATTAATATAAAGAACAAATTTAAAACTATGCTCACGATCCACGTGATTGTAATAAAAAACACTGTTGTCTCGTTGTGATGGGAATTTATGTATCACATAGAACAAAATTGGAAAACCCCATCCTTTGATGAAGAGTTGTTTTCTCCTCTTGGTGACCTCACTGGTCTCTGCCAGGGGGACTGCCTTCTAAGAGATCATCAGTGGCAGAGGATTGGGAAGTTCGTTGCCAGGTGTGTCTTCAAAGGTAACTCTGGGTAGACTGGAAACATCAACTTTGGCCTTAGTTGCAGACACCATTCATAATTTGTGCCACACTAGTACTCCATTACAAATTTAATTGTTTTCTCCAATTTGAATATATAATCCATATATTTTGCTTAATTTATTATTGATCAGTTTCCCTAGTTGGACAATTAAGGTCTTTGAATTAACTAGAACATTATTCCATTAAATGACCATGCAAACTGCCCCCCCCCCCCCCCCCCGACCAAACAAACAAAAAACAAGTTTAACCAAGCCAAACCCCAGTTGCCTTGTGGGTAGTGAAAGGACTAGAGGGAACAAGGGGGCTGGGGGCAAGGGGCCATTATATAACCCTTGTAGCTTCTGGAGACTGTCATTATAGGTAGGAAAGTACTCTAGGTTTGCTTAAAGCAACAATACAGCCCAGCCTTGTGGTCATAAAGCTCTTTCATTATTCAGTGTTCTCTCATCTGTTCAATGTCACTATGTACCAATAAGGGAAGTTTTCTTTTGTCCATATTAGAGATGAAGAAAGAAAGGTGCTCGCCTCAAATAGTTACCTCAGAGTATTTAGTTGGTTAGAGGTCCTGACTGCTAATGAAGTCACTTTTCCATGACACTGCATTTCCACGATTTTGTACTTACTAACCATAGGTGCCTAAGGTTGTTGACCTGCTGAGAAGTCTAAAGGAGAGAGAGAGATCTCCAGGAGCAGCTATCAGATCATAGGACAACAGAGGTTAGTCTGAGTCCCCATTGATTAAGGAGGCCTCCCTTAGGAAGGAATGTGTGAGCGACATCTGAAGACCAAGCAGTTGTCCTGTAGAAGAGGGGATGGCAAGTGAGGGTTGTCACTCTGTTGGTATCTGCCTGTATCATAGTGTAAGAGAAGTTGTTTTTGTCTTCTCTTTCTTTCTTGTTCTATTTTGCATGATCTTGCAGGGTTACATGAAACTTTGTAAGCCCTGAAAACCTTTTCCTCTTTTTTTTTTTTTATTTCCAGGTGGAATATGAGCTAATTAAATAAAATGTGAGCCTGAAGTCAGGCAGCTGTTATGATGTTCATTCCAGGCATGTACAGCCCTCTGGTTCGCCCTTCTAAGTTGTGTCTTTTTAAGGAGATAGTTGAAAGATTTAGTAGCACTTGCATAATGCCTATCAATCCCCATTGATCTCTCCTGGTGTAGTTTGCTAGCTTTATTCATTGGCCAAAGCCTTGCTTTCCTCTTGCAAGGTCTTTCTGATCACCTCATTGCGAGCAAGCCTGAAATCCGTTTGACTGGTAAGAAAAGGACATCAGAGAGGTAGATGTTTTTCTGTAAAACATATTTCCCCTGCTGCTGTGTCATTTATGCATTCAACTCACATTTACTGAGCATTTACTACTTGCTATAAATTCTTCTAGGTGGAACTAGTCATCACAGACCAAAAAAAAAAAAAAAAAAGATTGTTCTTACCCTGAGATGAATGCAGACTAGGGCAGACAGGATGGTAAACATACTCTTCAACTCCTGCACCACTTTGGTTGGCAGAAGATGCTCAGAGCATCTGCAGAACTGATTTCTACAGCTGACTTCAGGCTCAGCCAGAAAGAAGACTGGGTTGAGCAATAGGGGCCACTGTGGATATGGGGCAGGAAATTGAGAGAGAGGGAAGCAGTGACTTATGAAATACATGTCTTTCATTCTGGGCTTTGAGGTGTTTAAATAAAACCATTTGACTAAATTATGGACATAGGATTTCAAAGGATTTCATCCTATTCAATGGGGGAAGAAACATTAAGTCTTCTAGGGTGATCAGTTATTAATACATCTAATATAATGATATTTATTGCTTTCTTCTCAGCCAAATGTAAACTTTCAGGTGCAGTCAGCCAAGTGTTTTCTTCTTGCAGGAATCATCACTCAGCAACCAAGTTAAACCCACTACTGTTGAGCAGATGCAGAATCATAATGACCCTATTTAAATAACAACAGCAACAACAAAGCAAAAACTCACTGTCATCAACTTGATTCTGATGCATAGGGACCCTACTTGACAGAATAGAACTACTCCCTAGGATTTCTGAAACGAAATCTCTACAGAAACAGACAGCCTCATTCTTTACCCCTGAAGAGCAACTGGGGAACAACAAACCAATGTGAACCCACTCTGACATCAGGGCTCCTAAGAATTTTATAAAACCAAATAAACACACTCACTGCCATTTGAGTCACTTTGGCTCATAGTGATCTGATAGAAGAGAGTAGAGCTGCCCCTGTGTTTCCTGGATTATAAATCTTTTTGGAGCTAATCTGTAGAGTTTCAAGGGCTGCAGATCTTTATGGAAGCAGCCAGCGCAAGTCTATCCTCCAGAGTAGCTAGTGGGTTCAAACCTTTGACATTTGAATAGCAGCTGCACTTTAATGACAGCACATCAGGGACTTTGATCTTTGGTCAGTCAGTTTATCTAACAAGCTTCAGCCTTAGACTCACTAGCTACTCTGACTCTAGACTTTTCCTTTAAATAGTGGTGGTTCCGCTTCTTGGCTATGCAACAAAATTACTTTGGAAGCTTTTAAAAAACAGTCCAAATTTGACCCCAGATCAATTACATCAGAATCTCTGAGATAGGGTTCAAATGTAAGATTCTAATGTGCAGCCAAGGTTGTCAATTGTAGCTTCCTGGGTCAATTGTAGCTTCACCAGGTTATGGTGGGTTAAACAATATACTCCTGACTTATCAAGATGGTTAGGTTCTATAGGCCAGATAATTTTGCAAAATTGGTATTATTCACAACCAGTCATCCAAGTAAGGTGTCACCTTAGTCCACACGGAAGGAGTACACCAGCCCATATGATCCATGTAAATAGAAAATTCCACGATTAGAAGAGGGAATTATATTAGAGCTTAAATTCTGAGCATCCAGTTAGAAGAAGGCTATGGAAGTCAGTGAAAGTCCAAAATCTATTTGTGGAGTCCCTTGGCAGATTTGTGGAGTCCCCTGGCAGGAAGTCCCTGGGACTTCCTCAGAACATTGGACATTGGACTCTTGTCTTCAGACAATGCATTGGAAAGTTTTAACTCATTTTAAATTTGCTCTGGTTTCTATGATATTGTACTTTCTTTTGGATGGAGGTTTTTCTGTTTTATTTGGTTGTCATTGTTGTTTGTTGTGTATGATTTTCTTTATATGAAATTCAGGAGAGGTAACCCATAGGGAGAGTAACTAGATTAACATTTTGTTAGGGCTATGATGGGAGACCTTAATGGGTATTAGAATGAAGACTATGTTCTAAAATTAATTGTGGTGAGGATTGCACAGCTCTTTGTAACTAAAATTAGCCCATTGAATCTTATGGCACATGAATTCTATGCCAATAAAATGGCTTAAAAAATGACGTTATTCAAAAAGGAGGTGTCCGAGAGATGGATTTTTAGAACTACTATGCCCAACTCACTCTCCTCTGGACCCAAAGGCCATGTTGTCAGGATTGGTTTGTGAGCAAACGGGCCTTGAGACTGGATGAGAGGCCCAGGTGGTGGCTTTGGAGCTTGTAATCTGGCATGGTCTGGAGTCACAGTGGTTGGTGTGAGTTGCTTCCTGAGTCCAGGTCTTCTTTAATCTTCCTCTCCACAGCCTCTGCCATCCTCCTGCCATCCTGCAAGCTAGGGAGCACACCACAAAAGCAAGTAACATCGTGCTGGGTTTGGGCAACTTGGAATCTGAATCTAACAGCTGTTCAGAAGAGGGGACCAGCAGCCAGCATCTCCTAAAGTCACAGGTCCTGCATTATCTCAGTCCTTCTCTCTGCAGCTTCCTCCAAGGTGCTTGAGAAGAGGGCAGTAGCAGCAGCAAGCTTCCCCACCTCTATCTCCTTTTGTGTCACCGACAAGCCTTTCAAGTAAGGACTCAGACACCTCTTTTGCCCAAAGAAATGCTATAACCATGACACTATTGGTGGGGATGTGACCAGCAGGAAAATTTCTGGAGAGCTGACTGTTTCAATGGAGCCAGAAAGGCATCAGTGCCTGTGGACCGGTAGCTGCATAAAGGGAGGAAACGCAGATGAATGTTCAAAATTGTTGAACATTGTGAGAACAAAATGTCCAGATTGTTGATATTTTGTTATTGCCAATCCAGCTGTCGCTTGGTGTGGTGTGGTGTGGCATAGCTACTTTTGGTAAAAGAGGGAACTGGATTCACAAGGTTGGGTTAGCAGTTTCTCCCTGTTCAGCCATCCCTGAGCAGAATCAAGGTGTACAGATACAGATGAGATATTCACGTCCTGCTCTAGGTCCACCATCTTTACAGCTCCCTTTGGGTTAAAAGCAGTACTTCTTTTGTTAGATAAGAAGCATAAGAAGCACTTTTCTTCCCCCCAAAGTGGGGGGTGGTAAGGATGTATATCCTGGTCTGAAGTGTGTGGTACCCCAGAACATTTTAGTATATTGATACTACTATTTGGTTCAGATTTTTTTTTCTTGCTCTAAAAACTGGGTGTGTCTTATGTTCACATTTGTCATATGGTCTGAAAAATATGGTAATGCTACTTCTCATTCCTTCATTTTGCCATAGCTAAGAACTCTGGGTTAAGATTCTTGGCTTTAGAGTTGGAAAGGGCTAAATTGAAATCTCAGCATCTCCACTACCCAAGCATGTAGAGGGCCTTAAGTAAGCTATTTAATGATATCCTTGTATAGTTTCTCACTTTGGTGAGACAGAGCATGCATTTCAAGGTCATTTGATGACTAAGTGAGATCATGTGCACAAAGAAGGAGCCTGCCCCCAAGTACAGGGGGAGGAGGCTCAGTGAACAAGAGCTATTTTGACAGCTATGTTTCTAGTATGAAGCGTAATCATGAATGTTGGGCTGTGAGGGGTACCATACAATGACAATGCTGAGTGCCATCATCTATCTTCTAACTGAGCAAAGGGACACAAATTCAGGAAGCTGCTAGTAGCCAATTGCATGTCAAATGCAACTAGTTCTAGCTCACTGGTTTCACATTTGTTTGTTTGTTTATTTTTTAGAATTGATAGAATCAGGTAATGGGTTTTGATGGATGTTAGAAAGGACTGCAAAAAGACCCAGAATTGAACAGAGATCATCTCAGTAGTTAGCATGCTTCTTCCACACCATCCCTGACCTCTCTGTTTGCTCACAATTGTGCAGGAGGGATTGGGTCTGTTGGATATGCTGTCTTGAATCTTAGCAATCTGACTGCTTTAGCATCCTTTAGGCTCAGAACCTAGAAAGAAAGACTGACTTCCTCCTTGGATCTGAACATTCTTCCTGTAGGTCACTGAGACCATTCTGTGAGACTCAGAACAAAGCAACCCTAGATTCCATTGTAATAATTGTCAGCTCCATGTGCATCATCACTGCTCCAATTGTAAATTCAGTTAAATAACCAACCTGGAGCTTGAATTTTAGTTACCATTATTCTTACACTATGTACTGTCATAACAAGCAAGGCAATATAGGAAAGGAGGAAGGGGAACCACCAAGGAATTAGATGACCCATATCAAAGGAAAATGGCAGTTGATATTAGTTTCCTCCCCCATAGATGGCTCCTTCACTATAAAGTCCTCCTTGAATGTTTGTGTCTTGTGAATTCTCATAGTGTTTCATTGACTTTAGACTGTTTTCCAGTGCAGCCAGATTTAGGTTTATAGAAAGTGTGTATAGGAAGGACAGAGTGTGTCTGTACACCCTTTCCTCCCTGTGCACACATGTTTATGATCACTGTTATGAAGGTGTGCATTGGTATGGAAAAGTTTCACAAAGATGAACCACAATTGATGCAGTATTACTAACAGAAGTCTGTCATTTACTCTGAGGTTTACTTCTGTGTCTTATATACCTATGGATACTTAAAAGCACACATTCATCATGATATTATCTTGTACTCTTTTTTTTGGGGGGGGGGCATCACTGCTCTCCGGTGGTGGGAGTAGGAGGCCCAGCCCCACTGCTGGAATTGAACCTCCCAGTGGGCTGCAGTTCCGCGCACAACCACTATGCCACCGCGGCCCAGTCCATGACATTATCTTGTAGGACAGTTTCACTCCCCTTAAAATTATCAATGAATCTACTGAATCATCAATTACGTTCTCCTCACTCTCCAAGACCCCCTAGCTAACAACCTTCTTGAAGCTAGTTTTTCTTTATTAAAAGTACTAATGCATCAATTTCAACAAATTTCCCAAAGCACAGTTTTTATCTTAATTTTATATTCCTCTCAATATCTGATACAGTCTATTACATAGTAAGTTCTCAGTGCTTATTAGCTGACTGGAGACCAACTTTGCGGACAATCACATAAATGAATCTGTGCCATTAAGAGCATGGTATGGACCACTATTGTTTTTCTGAGATTTCATAGCAGCTCTGACATTCTCACAATTCTTACTCATTTGGTACCTTATTTGGTACTCATTTGTTCTCTAGACAAAGTCCAGGTCAAGAGCTATGGTGGAAATTTTACACCATTCCTTTCCCTCTCAGATTTCTAAACCCTTTTACACCCATGCATCTGCAAACACACTGTTTTCTGTGTTCTCTTGGTTTCTAAGTGAATGTCGTTATCATTTAGAATTCTCCCACCTGCTTCCAGATGTCATGGGGAGGGAGGCTTGCTCTGGAGAGCTCATCAATTCCGCCTCAGTGGACACTGGGAGGATGCATGATAGATAATTTTGCCTGTGAAATTCGTTTTTGAAATCTCAAATTGACCACAATCTGGGGCACCTCTTGCTTCAGCTATGTTGGGAAGGTAGGATGGTCGTCATTTAAGGCAGACATTCTGTCCACCAGATGCTGGACATCATAAACCAGCATTTGCCTGGCTGGCAGTAAGCTTTTTTTTTTTTTTTTTTTTTTTAAGAATAAGCTTGTTTCTGTGTGCAAAACAAGGAACTGGGGGTGGTGAAGACATCCAGGATAAGACAAGTGGTGATTGACAGCCCAGCTGGTGGAGATAGGTAATTGGAAATTCATGGCACATAAATCTCCCAGTACTTATCTTGAAGCACAGGAAGAGAGAAGATCTGAGCAGGGGGAACATTTAACTCTTTCCCCTTTGTAGCAAATCTTTAAGTTCTTCATTTTGACTTTAATTAAATTATGGTTTTCTGTCTCAGAGAGATAAATGTGCAATGCTTAAAGACATGACTCAATACACTGTCAATGGAAATGTGTAGAACTTTTTGCGAAGTACTCTGTTTGCTTGTTTGTTAGACATTGGGAGCCTCTCCCATAGGTCCAATTCCTTGAGAGAGCAGTTATCCCCCTCTCTCTTGATAGGTTTCCAGTTTCTCTGGGTACAGAGGTGTGCTCCTTCTGTGTCTTATACATGAAAAATAGAGTTCTGAAAATGAGGGCATGTTCAATCACTAGTAAGGAACTTAAGTGCAGAATTGTAGCCTAGAAGATGGAATGGGGCTTCCTGCTTGCCAATGTCCCATGCATCCTTTCTTGATTTGGACCTTTTGTTTAATATCTAAGAGCTATACTAACACCTTTTCATTATTAGTATGTGACTAATTACCACATTATTAAATCTGTTTTTTAGGCCACATCTATGTATTTATTTTTGTACAAGACACATACCAATTTGACCTAAATGACTAAATTTTTTTCAACTCTAATGCATATTTTGAACTTGGAGCATAGAAATCCTGGGGAGATCAGAGTGTCCAGTTTGCATTTGAACTTGACTAATGGAGCTCTCAGAGTCCTTCTCTAAGTGGGATCTCATGGAGGAATTGATATATTTTATCAGCTGGACATCCATGGTCTCTTTCTCATTTGTGCTGAAGTTCAGAACACTTATCTAATCTTAGTGCCCTGTGTGCTCAAAGGTTTGCAGCCATATTTGTGCAGTTTCTTGCTGGCATGGAGTTGCATTGGTTGCAATGCCCGAGATCCTGCTGGTGAGCACAGCTACACTGTGGAGGGCCATCTCGCTAAGGTTTAGAACCTTCCAAAAGCACGATGTCCGTTTTTATCTGGATGAAAGCTTTGAAGGGAGTATAAATTGGTGATTTGGATGGGTGTACTGCGCTACAGACCCGAAAAAGACAGAAGCTACAGAAGAGATACAATTAATCTGAGAAAATGTGCTGAGTCTTGAAAGAACTGAACACTTGCCTAAGGCACTCTGGAAGTACTCAAGAAGGACAAGACTTGATTTCTGAGACCTAGACCCAGGAGACCCTGGTGATCATCTGAACTCTTCTAATAGCCAATCAGGTATAGGGATTGAACTAGGTCATTAAAATGAAATCACCATTTGGACTAGATAATAGGGTTCAATATGAGAGAAAGATGTCATAAACTTTCTTACTTTTTCCCATGGCCATGAAGGCTTCTTTCTAATTCTCAAGTGTGGCATGTGGGCTATCTCACTCTTTGCTTCTCCGCTGTGTGCCCAGCATGAGAGGACAAGAAATACACTGTCAATATGGATTGATTGATTCAATGGTGATCAAGGTAATAGCAGGGGGATGGGTCATATAGGAATGGGGTGAAGGCTTGAATTTGACAACCACAGCAGGAAACCTTTAGTAGAAGTGATTATGAAGCTTTTAAAACCATGCCTCATGTCTTAAAAAGCACTACAATTAATATATGTCTTTTCACTGCAGGAAACAAAAAGCCACCTCTTCATTTAAACAACAGCAGCAGCTGTCAGCACTACTCATATAAGCTTTCTAAGGGAAGGCTTCCTGGTTCATGGGTAGGTTAAACTCTCTTTTGTCACTCTTAAGATTTGCTGTGAATCCTAAAAGTTTTTATTGCCCCATACCTACAGAAGGAAATCCAACACCGTGGGCTGAACTTCCCAACCCTCCTAGATTGCTGTTAAACTCTCTCTTAACTCATCTTCTATAGTCAGCACACATTATCTGGGCAGCGCACCATGTTTGATAGACCCAGGATTCAAAATAGGTAATGGCAATATACTCTAACAATAGGAAAAATATGAACTACATGCATACAATGAAATGTTTAGGTGTTCTAAGAGTAATTACTACATGGAGAAAGTATACAGAAGTCCCGAGGGGTACAAAAAATGAATACACTTGGTGGCTAACTGAAAGATTGGAATTTTGAATCTATCCCAAGGTACCCTGGAATAAAAGTGTGGTGATTTACTTCTGAAATGCCATATATAAGACTCTCAGGGACACTGTTCATTGCACACAGAGAATGGGGTACTCATTTGTTGGCACTGACTTGCTTGGGCAAATGGCTGGTTAAAAAGGCACAACATAAAAATCCTGTTCTTTTGTGCCACTGTCTTTTGCACATTGTATTTCCTATGTCTAGAATGTTGATTTTAATGTGTCTTATGGCAAAGTCCAGCTCCTCAATCAAATTCAAGCTTGGAGGGTGTGCGGTAGACATTTTCCTGGATTCTACCCTTTGGTGAATTGGGATTCACGTGAGCGTATAAGGCATGCGCTATGCGTTGCCATTTCCATGGTCCCCAGGAGACCAGGAGGGTTTCAGCAAGGGAACTCACTCTACCCACTTGGTGAAGAGTAGGAGTATAATGGACATTCAGGGGCATGTAGGTAGGCTGGCTCCTACAGCAGACCCTCTGCATGACTGTATCCTCCCCCCTGGAATGATTTTTTTTTTTTTTACCCCATATGTTTGAAAGAATGGCCACAGTGAGGCCTTCTCTGGCTCCCGTGCCTAAAACAAGCCCCTCCCTTCATTCAAGTGCCTTGTCTTCACTGTGTGAAGATATATGGTTATTAGAATCACTGTAAAGTGTTCTGCTTACTTGTGTGTGTTGCTACTAGATGTAAACCATGTTTATCTTGTATGAGATCATATTTGTTTTATTCACTACTGTGTACATTCACTTTTCACCTGGCTTGTGTTTCTGGTCTTTGTATTATTAAAAACTGAAAAAAAATTGAACTCCTCACCATGCGGTACAGTGGCTTCTTCTCTCTGAGGATAGGCCTGCATCTTTGTGGTAGCTGAAGAGCGATGTCGGGGGGATGACATGTGGCTTTTGCCATGTGGAACTCTATGCCTCCAACCTTTCGTGAAGTTTTCTTCTGCAACAGCAACGCAGGAAATCAGCCCTCTTTGAAGCATGGAGGTCCAAAGCTCTTTTACAGACTAGCAGCTAGATGTCAGGGCTTGTATTCTGATCATAGGCCTCCTCAGCTGTTTGTCTCCATCAAATAGGTTGGCCCATTCTGATAATACTGCTTATATTTGAGAACCTAAAGAGCTTCCTTATTTTGCTCTATTCCTTCATGATGACTAGCTATTCCATGAGAGAGAAAGGACATAGAGTTGAATGAAGAGATACTTACACAGCAAAGGCAGGAGGGGAGTAGAGCCAGGGTGCCTATGGGGAAGCTCTGGACAGGACACCCACTTGAATGTTGAGAGTGCAAGAGAGCAGCTTAAGTGGCAGCAGGTGGCTGGGGGAGTATCTCTTTCCTTCCTCTGTAAGACTTGCTCCCTGTCAAAAAAGAGGGATGGGAACAGGTACAGCAGGACTTGATTCTAGTCCCACACCCTTTCTCAAGAAGCCATCTTTATCTTTTGTCCATCTCTTGGTATGTAGTCAAGAGGTAGATGGTGGGTAAGGGATACAGAGACAGCTTTGTTACATGGCAAGTCTAGCACTGGTGTTCAGCCGGGTCAGGTACACCTATCACTCTCTCTCGGGGCTCAGAGCACCCCCCCCCCCCACCTATTTAAGTCACCATGATTGAGTCTCTGTTCTGAGTGAGCTTTTTATTTGTTTCTGCTAGTCTAGGGATGAGGGATTTTAAATGATTGAAGTGTTAGATGTCATAACTTAGAATATCCTTTGCATTCTCCATAATTAGATGTGGGATATTTTTGGTCCTTTAGCATTATTTTATTTCATTCTTTAAATTAAACTGTAAGCACAAGAATCCATTACATACTTGAGTGACCATTAATTAGCCCAAATAGCAGCATTAACCTAACAAAAGGGACAAAATAGTTCTTAATGAAACTTTTCAGATGATAGTGGGTATTCAGACCTCCTGGTGATCTTATGTCAGAGAGAAGGAATTCCTAAGAAGGGGGGTGGGGAGAAGGGCCTTTGTTTGTAGCATGACTTCATAATGAGCTCCACTAGCATTGAGTCACCTGAGAAACTCTGCCACTTCACTGTGTAGATGCAAATTGTAATTATCTACCTAACCTTTCTCATGTTCAGCTTGTTATTGCAAAGGTTGTTCTGTTTCTCAAAGATTTTTTTTTTTTTTACTTTTCTTTGTTTCAGCCCTGGCACTATTTATTTTTATATTAAGATTCAATTTGGAGAAGCGAAGGGGAGTGGGAGTGAGAAAAGCTAAGCCCAACAAGCCAAAAGAAAACTATTGGATGTGATCTGACTTTAGTGGTTGTATACAAGATGCTGTATTTACAAATATGTGTTGTTAAAATGTTTGTACAATTTACATCTATAAATATAAATATATATGTGTGTGTATATATACATACATATATATATATATTCACTCCTGCAGTAAAATCCAGACAGCATTCTTTGTCTTACTTTTCACGAGGAATAGTCTCAAACTGGCATTTTCTTATTATAATCACTGTTTTTATTAATCATTTAACAATTGCATGGTGTTGATGAAATTTCTGGCAGTGTTATGTTAATACGATTTCAAGGAAGGGAAAGAAGCATTTCATGTTGGCGGATTGAGTTTAATTTTTATTCACCCAAACGGTATTTACTTAATAACATCTGTGGAAATAAGCACAATCCGGTCTTTGTCATCTTCCCGTTTAGTGCATAGCTAATGAGTAGAAGGAGTGCTTGTGGGAAAATAGGTTGGGAGAGCTATTCAGGGGTGTGAGTCACCGGGGCATGCGCTGGCCTCTGTAGAGTGTTGGCAGTTTGAATCAAAGATGCTTAGCGTCTAACCGGGGTGATGCTACCGTACATGCTTGTCGATGCACATTAATGGAGAGAGTTAAGAGGCCTTGAAGAATTTAAGACTTGCGCTGATTCTTAATAGTCAAATGAGAACACACCGTTAAGTGGAAACTCGTTTTTCAGGGACTTGATTTTGGGTTCCAGAATTACCAGCACCTTTTGATCCTGTTGCTCTGTTCTGTTTACCTTCTGTTTAGTGTAGCCAGGGTGGTGGAGGGGCGATGGGCAAGACCTCAGAATCGAGTCCCCATTGCTCTGTTGTTGGGGTTGTGAGTGCCTGTGGCTGTCTTTGAGAAGTTTCACAACAGAAAGCATCCAGTTTTCTAATGCATATAGGTACCATGTGGACACTGAACACGTTGCGGGACTATCATAGCCTGATTAGATAGAACTTGAAAGCTTGAGTCCCACTCTTTTAGCAAGCAAGTTTGTATAGATCGCTTCAGTGTTGGGCTTTTCTGGAGTTTGGAAGATCTTTGGAATTATGGAGGTAAAATTCAATTTAAGAATATATCATAAGTGTGCATCACTGAATTTCAGTAAATCTGAAATTCAGTAAATTCAGTTTTTAACTTTTTCCTTTGGGACACATTGGTATCTTGGGATGGATAAATGAAAAGGGATATCATAATTGGTGTTTGGGTTCATGTTATCTGATCATTTAATCTTGGATTAAAATAAACTAGCCTTGAGAAAACCTTGATAGCTTCTTGAAATGTATTATTGAAGACTTTCCCATACTCACTGCCACTGAATCTGTGCTGACTCAGATCGACGCTCTCACAGGACAGGCTAAAACTGTCCTTGTGGGTTTCCGAAACTGTAACTGTCTCCAGGAGTAGAAAGTCTCTTCTTTTTTCTAAGGCGTGTCTGGTGGTTTCAAACTGCTGACCTCTGGGGTCTGCCCAACCTGTAACCACTGTTCAAATTTCAACAGTATAAAGCCCTAGTTTAGAACTTGTACGGATATGCAAAGACAACGTAAATAAGTTTCACTTACCATGTGGGGGCAGTCTACTCTAATCTTTGTTCATAAGACTCTTCCTTTGAGCTGAGCCCTGGTGGCGTAGTGGTTGTGTGCGGGACTGCAGCCCACTGGGATGAAGGTTCAATTCCAGCTCCACGGAGCAAAGGCTGGGCCTCCTACTCCCACCACATGAGGGCAGTGATGCCCCTCCCCCCCAAAAAAGACTCTTCCTTCACAAATCCTCTCCAAGTAGTGTTCTGGGCTTCAGAGCAAGCTTTGCTTGTAGAAGGTGCCTCTGACCACATCTCTCCTAGAGTGCACAGAAGGGGACTATGTTGGATGGTCTCCAACTGTATCTGTGCATAAAAATCAGAGTTCCTATTAGTTTTTAAATGTGAATTATAGTTTTATCTTTTATTGTATTAACCCTCATGCAACCTTACCCATGAGAGGATAGGACCATGGTGATCCAGTGGGATTTTCATTGCCTGGTTTTCAGAAGTAGATCATCAGGTCCTTCTATCAAGTCTTTCTTAGTCTGGAAGCTCCACTGGAACATGCTTGGCATTATAGCAAATGCAAGCCTTCAGTGACAGATAAGTGGTGACTGTTCTAGCCATGATGAAGGTGAAAATACTTGTACTGGTAATTCTAGCTGACCCATCCCTACTCCTATAATATACATTATTGCCGTGGTTTTGTTTTTAGAAGTGATTGACCAAGTGGCTAACCTTTTGATCCTTTCTTTGCTCAATCACTCTTTTCCCTTTCTGTCATGGACTAAGGTAGGCCTAAACATCAGGTTTATGCTTCTCTTTTGTAAATGTGGAGAGCAAGAATTGATGAGGACTTACCCATGGGAAGGCCCCCTTTTCTTTCAGAATTAAATCTTTTCACAATTTGTTTTTATTCATGCTGTTTGGACCACTTAAATTCCTGTCAATAACTGATACATAAGATCAATTTGGTGGTTACTTGAGATATGAAGAGACATAGGCAGTCCAAACATACCATGACATACCATTGCTAGGAGAGATGCAATCTGCCCTGTTTTAGCTGGAAGACATTCTTTTGTGTGCTTTTTGGTAAGAATAGCACATTTTGAGAAAGATAGTTAAGATTTGGAGAGGTTAAGTATGGATGGAGAGAAACTAGACCTTGTATTGGCCTGAAGGAAGAGTGGTGAAGGCAGGCCACAAATGATGGATATGCAGTCACATCAGGAGAAATAACTGGGAGCTCTCTGGTATATGTCAGATCTGGAGCAGCAGGACTGTCCATTGAGTCCTTTTGGCATCTACATGTGTATCTTATTGTGTAGATGTGATTCTTTACAAGGGTCACATCAACCCAGACATGAGAACTATAATAACGGGTGGTTTCAGGAGCTGGACTCTTTTTTTTAAAAGTAATTTTATTGGTGGCTTTTACAGCTCTTATAAAATGTCATACATACATTATATCACGCAAATTTTTGTACATATGTTTTCATCATTTCCAAAACATTTTTACTTGAGCCCTCACTATAAGTTTTTTTAAAAAAAAATCATTTTATTAGGGGCTCATATAACTCCTATCATGATCAATGCATATGTCAATCATATGCAGGAGCTAGATTCTTTACCGGGCCTAGGCCATATTAGATACAGCACTTAGGAGACATAAGACAAGTTGCCAGTTCTATCAAAGCTATCGCATGGCAAGCTACAGTTGCTAGTGGAGCGCTGATGGCCCTTCTTTCTTGCCTCCTTGCTTCTTCCCTCTTCTTCACTAGCGTGGAGCTGCTGCTGAATCTGGAAAAGCCAGCAGACAGTTGTGAGGGAGCACTGCTGAGTTTCCTCACCATCCACACCCAGGACGGCTCCAAGAGACACTGTTTTGTTTGTTTGTTTGGGGGGGGGCATCACTGCCCTCTGGTGGGAGTGGGAGGCCCAGCCTTGCTCCTGGAGAGCTGCTGCTGGATTTGATCCCCCAAGCCAGTGGGCTGCAGTCCCACATTCAACCACTACGCCACCAGGCCTTAGCCCCGAGATGTTGTTTTTTTGTTTTTGTTTTTGTTTTTTGAGACGTTGTTTTATAGAAGAAGCGATGATGTCAGTTTGGGGATAATTCTTTTTCTCTAATTTTCTCTTCTTACCATCTCTTCTCTGGATGAATAGCTCTTCCTTGTAATCAAATCCCAACTAATAAGTGTATACCCTACCGCAGTAGGGTAAGACTCACCCATGGGTGCTGGAATGAGTGGAGAAAAGCAGGGAGAGAAACAGATATTTGCACAGATCCAAAGTGTATCCTCACCAGCTATTTATGCTAATGTAAGAAACGCCATGGTCAACGATAATATCATCAGTCAGGAAGCACATCATTGTTGTTGGAATCCATGGTTAAAATGCCACCACTTTGCTACTGGTTCTGCAAATATTTGACTCATGAGGTGAAAGATAAACTCAAAATTTGAGAAATTCTACCATAATTAGTTCAAATGGCCAAGTCTCATAAGACACAGATAGGTTATGGGGCTTTCACAATTTGACAAATTTGAAGAGGCTAAGGACATGTGACAGATAAATGCAGCCTGGGATCCCAAAATGGATTCCAGAGTGAAAAAAAAAAAAAACCACATGGGTCTATTGACAAAAAATAGTCTCAGGATCAGAATTCATGCATAATGACAGTTCAGTTATTCAGATAATTAAAGATGTTAACATCTGGCAAAGTTGAGTGAAGAGGATACAAGCGTAAGTCAAAAAGTATTGCTACCAAATCATAAAAGCAATTTTTAGACAGAAATGTCAAAATGTGAAGTAAGCTGTGCTGGGCTGGCTGGAGAAGCAAGCTGTGTGTGTATGTGCACAGGAGATTTCCATCCAGGAGGGGTTCCCACAATTGTAGACGTGACTATCTTCAGCCTAGTTCAAGTCCATAGGTCAGACGTAACTGGAGGCCTCTCACTTGTGTAGCTGCAGGGGCTGATGGACAGGAAGCAAAACGACCACACTTGGTGGAGGCAGAGCTGAATAAGTGAACCTGCAGTCATCTGAAAGATGCAATCTGAGGATGACTCCTGGGATCAGCGTGTGATGTCACAGGGGTCCATGAAGCAAATGCAGGCTCCAGATCTAGCAGTAGAACTGAGACAGTTTCAGAATGCTCTTAATCCATACTAAGTGTTGGGAACCCCAAATGAAACCGCTCTCAATTGTATCCAAACTGTGACTGGATTAAAAAGTGGTTCCCCCACCCTGTTCTCCCACAACTGCTTGGCTGATTCACGGAAGATTCTAGCATGGAGCTAAGTTTTATGATGAGAGAAATCTGGCCCACCCAATTTTACCGAAAAACCCATTAGCACAGAAGTTATTATTTCTTAGCATACCCTCACTTACCTACACACTTCTGAAGATGGTGTTTTTATCCTCGTGGAGCTATGGAATAGGCACTGGGCTGTTAACTGCAAGGTCCACAGTTCAAACCTACCAGCTTCTCTGTGGGAGAAAGATAAGGCTGTCTGCTCTTGTAAAGATTTACAGTGTTTTTTGTTTTTTTGTTTTTGGGGGGCATCACTGCCCTCAGGTGGTGGGAGTAGGAGGCCCAACCTTTGCTCCGTGGAGCTGGAATCGAACCTCAATGCCAGTGGGCCGCAGTCCCGCTCACAACCACTACGCCACCGGGGCTCAGCCCCCAAGATTTACAGTGTTACAAACCTTACTGAGGGGACACTGAGTTTGAACTTTTAGGTTTAGGCCATCTCCAATTAATTCCACACTCTTTGATTTACACCATGTCAACATGGCAGATTTTGCATCTTCAAGGGACACAAATCGTACTCCTTGTATATGTTATTTGAGTTTGGGTACAAAAAGAAATCTTCAGGAGCAAAACCAAGAGTGTAGACTTGGTGAGCTAGTATTCCCCACAGAAAATCTGGTAGGATGGTCCCTAACACTCTCAAAGAATGAGCAAGTGCATGGCCCTCATGGGGGTGGGTGGGACGGGGATCATTCACATAGCATTCTGGCCTTTTTATCACTAATGCAGTTTTAAATTTTCTAAAAAACTGATTTCTAAGAAGTCCCCATGATTGGCACTTTCTCCATTGAGAAAATCCACTATTATTAGCCATTTGGGATTCAAATACACTTGCCATTACTTTCTCAGATGAACTCTGGGCTTTGAATTTCACTGGTCCAACAGATCTCCTTGGAAGCCACTGTTTTGACTGGACTTTTTAAAATTTTCCCTGAGACGTGCTTAGAAGTGCTGAGAGTATAATGAATTATGTGTTTAGCCTCAAGCCAGAAGGTGAGCAATTTGAACTCTCTAGCCACTTTGCTGGAGAAGATGAGGCTTTCTGTTGTCTGACCAGGAAAATGAATGGCATGCTTGACTTGAATGGATTGTTTCTCCAACTGCCTGGAACTCTGCTGTGTTCCATTGCCATCTCCGGAGAAAGTAACAGTAAGTAACATTAACATTAACAAGGGCCTATGTACCCCTCTTTCCCGGGGTCCCTGTTTGAATGTCATCTCAAAGGGGCAGTTATAACTTTTTCTTTAGGGTGCCTTTGAGTTGGAGTTGATTCAGTGGTTGTCAGTTTGGTTTGGTTTTGATAATGAGACTAAGAAAAATGTGAGTGAATTTGTCTTCAGCTATCCAGAAATAGACGTAAACATTTTTAAAAGAGACCTGTGCATATAGGAACTAATGATAATACACCTTTATATACCTTGCATGTGCACTGTCTGAACTCTTTTTTTAAATGTGAAACAATTAAAAGAAAAAGTGTTTGGAGACATTAAACTGTAATAATTAATGGATTCCTTCACTTCTTCTTACTGTTTCTCCCATTTCCCCCTATAATATACATCCCCAGCAACCCTTCTAAGGGGAGAAAAGCATATGATAGACTTTAGAATTATAAATTTGGTCTTAGGTGTGGGCCACTTTTTTTAGCCTCTCAAGGCCACGACTACTATTTCATCTCATCCACACTGTCAAAACTTGTGGAGAAACACCAAGAAATCATGTAATAATATATTTATAATGAGTAGCTAAGATCTAATAGAGCTGGTGATGTAATGGGTCACTTTTTCATTGGACAGACAACCACAGTGTCATCAGTTTCAATTCACCAACCACTCCAAGTGAGAGAGATGAGGCTGCTCTCCTAATGATTTATTTCAGAACACCATCCTATATATGAGTTGGGATTTTAATTGGACTGTGTCCACCAGAATTTATTGAGATGACATTCAAACAGGGGCCCCAGAAAAGTGGGTTACATAGTTCCTTGTTAATGTTACTTTCTCAGGAGATGGCAATGGAACACAGCAGAGTTCCAGGCAGTTGGAGAAATAATCCATTCAAGCCAAGCATGCCATTCATTTTCCTGGTCAGACCCTGAACCCTGTCTGTGTGTGTACAGATTACTCTCCTACACTTCATGATGCCTAGGGCCACAAAGTTCTCTGCTCAGCTGCTGGGAGACTTTTGCTTAATTTGAATGTGACTGTGGGAAAGCATTTCTCCCACCTAAAAAGTCATGATAGTGTCAACCATCAGTAAGAACCATTGTTACTATTCTGCTCTAAGAAGATGTGAGAGAGATGGGACATGGGTCCCACCGTGATGACGCTCTTAGAGTTAAAGAGCACTTTAAGTAGAGCACTTACGTAAAGT
This sequence comes from Nesogale talazaci, assembly GCA_004026705.1. Lineage (NCBI taxonomy): Eukaryota > Metazoa > Chordata > Mammalia > Afrosoricida > Tenrecidae > Nesogale > Nesogale talazaci. The sequence goes on along the minus strand of PVJH01028899.1, from coordinate 6,844 downwards.
TACTGAAATCTCAGTTCCTGAATTAGTAACTCTACCTGGCCTCTTCCAAGGCCCCTCTCCTTCATTTTGTAATTCATAATTTTATGGTTTTTTTTTTCCTTCAAAGGGGTCTCTACCATGGCATAAACTTGTGGCCCCATGGTTCTTGAATGGAAATTGCAACTATTTTGTGTGAGACAACCTCATATCAGACAACACAGTGCATCTACTGACTGGTATCCCGAACAGCCGACAGAAGCCGCATGGAATTGAAGTTGCAATCAACTATTTCAAAAGTTTTGCTTAGTTTGATCGGCTCAGTTCCTTGTGTGGTGAAAATAAAACCAACCAATCATCCATTAAGCGACACAGCAGTCAGGGCAAATGGAAGCATTTTTTTAAGCAGTTTGGAATTGAGGTTATTTAGGTAGATGGGTTTTCACCATCCCAAAGATGACCGTCCATGAGAACACATACTGTATAGACCTGGAAACATCAGAAAGCCTTGAAATTGCAGCTGCTAGCGGTCAGGGCCCACCCATTGAGCCAGCTCATTGTATCTCAGAGACAAACTCAGGGTTCTTCTGATGTAGATAGTTGAGCCCCAGACCTCACAAGAAGCGGCACGCAGAAATATGTGTTAAGTCATGTACTGGCCCAAGTCAAGGAACATGAAATACCGTGTTGGTGTTGACAGCCCCTCATCCTTGTCACTTGTTAATTTTATATCCCTCCAAGGCTTGTGTCATGGCCTAACAATGATTTAAGCATGTTTTCATAGTCTGTGATTTAACTCTTTAAAACCGTCTGCAACACCTCGGAAGCACAGTCTCCTTCCTTCTGAATGGTTTTCATTGAGCTTCTTAGGGAAATGTGATCCTGGGCAATTTCATCAGAAGGCATGTGAGCCTGTTTGTCCACCGAGCTTCTACTGCTGAAAACTGCCCTGTGCCGGCTCTTTCCCTGCCTGGTCACTGAGTGCTGAAATCACAGGCTCAGCATTACCACACAGGAAACAGAGCGTACCTTTGAAGTTGCTCTCTGGTCTTCTGGCCTTTGCAGCTTAAAAAAAAAAAAAAAGTCCCCGCTAATACATAAGTGTTTTCTTTTCGTTTCCTTCAGTTATAGGCTGGTTGACTATTTGCAGCTAAATAGCAATATTTGCAGAGAAATGATTTGATCTTTGAATTAGACAGGTTGCATTTGAAAGGAAATAAATCTCCTTTGGGGGAGGGCTATCAGAGTGGATGCCTCCTTTGACAGTGATTCCTGGTACTTTTCTTAATGAAATCCTTCACCCAAGGCTGTGTTGTCTTCGGGGGCGGGGTGGGGGGGTGGGGGGGTGGGAGAGGGAGGGCAGATTCATCTGAGTTAAGGAAGCATTCAGTGACTTGGTAGGGAAAATGAAATCAGCACCAGAGAGAATAACATATTTAAAAGGATGTGCTGTGCAGGTGGTGCTGGGAACAGAATTATGCTTACCAGAGATATTGCTCTAAAACATTTATGGCCGGACTCATTTGCCATCCCACCAGCATTATGTTATCAAGAACCCAGTAGTCATTAAAGTCCTTTGTGAGTTAAAGCCTGATAAGCTTGTGTGTGAAACTGCCAACTGGCCACAAAAGATAGGGATGATCCTGGAGAGTTGATTTCATTGACTTCAACTTCAAATTCTGTTAGACAAGCCCAACTGAAGCATGCCCTTTTTATCCTTACCTGATGTCTGATAAGAGTGTGCCCCCCCCCCCACACACACATACCACCACCCCCCTAACTTGGCTGTCACTCTACAGAGGATATAAAATAGCAGCAGACCCAGTTTTCGGGCTGTTTTATTTTATGGAGATGCTAAAAGGCAGTTTATTTCATATTGATCATACCAGGGAGCTAGCCAAGTGTGGTGTTAATTGGGTCCACTGGAATTCTAAACCCCTGGGACAGAAAGCTTTCTAGTAAGTGGGGAGGGAACCCCACAAGCTGCTTCAAAATAAAATCCAAGCACTGGCTTGCAAGGCCCCCGTTGCTGTTGCTCGGATGGGCTCATTTTGTATCTAGTTGCCTATTGCAGTGATCTCTTTTGGTGTTATGTGTTCTCTCACCCCCTTTCCCCCCAAAGCTGCGAAGCCTTGTTTTGAAAACTGGTGCCCCAGAGTGCTCTGGCTTGGCTGTTCAGTCCTCATTGTTCTAATGCTCATTCCATATGTGGGTCACATCCTAGCGCTCTCCCCCAACCCTCCACCCCCTTTCATCCCTTTTAGCTATCCTCCTTTTCCTTCCCTGTTCAAGCATGCTTCTCTCTCTCTTTCTCTCTCTCTCTCTCTACACACACACACACACACACACACACACACACACACACACACCCTTTTCACAGGCAGAGGTAGAGTCGCTGCGGTTTACAGGCAAAGCCATTTAAACTTTAAAGGCCGGTTGCTGTGCATTTAGTTTATGGCAAACACCTCTTCACCTTCTTGAAAGTAATTATTCAATTCCTCTCCCCCTTTCCCATTTCCCAGCCTTGCTCTTTTCCCCCTCTTTTTTCCAGGACAAAGGTTTTAAAGAAACTAAGATTGCTGCTTCCTTCAGCCCTTTCTTGTTACCGTGGTAGCGGGTGTCTCAGACAGTGAAGGATGGAGCAGGCAGGCTGGAGTTTTTATGCACAGTTCTTTGGGGACTGGAGGAGAAATCCGCTGAGACATGTGCATTGCAAGCATGCCTGCTGAGTTTATTATGCTGGTTATCTGTCACTTATTCTGACTAAAAGGTAAGGGCTTCTGTAAAATTTGTTGCTGTAAAGAATTGGCACATTGTTCTGTTTCTAAGGCATTCAGACTAATTGGCTCTTGAGGGAAGGTTGGAAGGAGAGTTGTTGCTTGACTTTTGTAGTTTACCCTGTTAGATAGATTAGATGATAGATAGATTCGATAGATGATAGCTAGCTAGCTAGATGGATGCATAGATAGACACGAGGAGTCTTGGTGGCCCAGGGGCTGCTACTTGATCTGCGATCCGCTTGGTCTCCAGTTTGAAATCCTTCGCAGCTATCCAGCAGAAGGAATGGACTTGATACTCACATAAACAATTACAGTCTTAGGAACCCACAGGGGTCGCTATGAGTCAGCATTGGCTTCCTGGCAGTGAGTGAGTGAAGGAAGGAAAAATAACTCAAGCAATCTTATGGCTATTGATGACACGTCTAATGACTTGTTTTCAAGGAAAAACTCTTTTAATGCCATGGTGTTTCTGTCTTTTTATACAAAACTTTTCATTTACCCCCCAAGAGATGTATGTGCATGTGTGGCCCACTTTTTCAATGATTTCTGTGAACTGCGGAACAAGAGTGGTGATCCTATCCAAAGAGACGAATGTTTTCATTCAGCAGATTGCATTTCATACCAATAGAAAATCACAGTTTGTTTAAGTAATCTGAGCAAGACGAGTTGATTGGTCACTTACGCTAGCATGGGTAAATACATGTTGATAAATGTAAATCACCAATTAAGTCTCTTGTTTTTAATGTGTTTGAAAGAAATTTTTCTTCTTCTGTCAAGAATTGTGATATGATTTGAACTACATGCAAAAGAATCATACATAGTGGCAAGATGTATTAGAAAACTACAGAGACCTTCAGGTTCAATTTAAATTTTTTCCTATGTGAAACAGTTAAAACAGAAATTTCAGTAGCCTGCCATCTCTGAGTAAAGTTGATCTTGGGTTAAAATACATAATGTCAATTACAGCGATTATCCATCTGTAAGGATCCAGTGAGAATTAGCTTTATTGGGAAAAAATGATTATGCCATATTTTCAGAAGCACTGGTGACTGACTAGTAATGTAAGATATATTTTACCAGGGATAGAGATCCCTTGAGTGAGTCTTCCTTGTATAACTGCTACTGAGGGCATGTGATATGTGTATTGCCATCGATTCTAGTTTTTTTTATTCATGTGCACCAAGAACCAACAAGGAAGAATAGTTGTGTGCTTGGATATCTAATTTACCTAAATTTTTGTTTTTATTTTATTTTTTATTAGTTTATAGAATTTGTTCCAAAGAATATGTGGGAAATGTTACCCTCCAAAGAACATGCTAAGATATCTACTTAAATGGTACTAGTAAATAATATTAGTAAGTAGTATTAGCAAAATCAAGCTGAATTTATAGGTGATTACACATTGAGAAGTCCCTGAGTGGTGCAAATGATTAAATGCCAGTTATTACCCAAAAGATGGGAGGGTCAGTTCCACCCACATATACCTTAGCAGAAAGGTGTGGTAATCTACTTCTGAAAATTCAGTCACTGAAAACTATAGAGAGCAGTTCTACTCTTATACACATGGAGACACCATAAGTTGGTGATACTCTGATTGAATGGTATCTGGTGACAGAACATAAATGAAGCATATTTCAAAGGCTAATAGTGTTGACCCCTAGTTGTCTTCCATACGTGCACTGGCACAATGAGAAATCATTGGTCTATAAATGTGTGCTTGTAAGAATATTGTCTTCATCTGACAAGAATTCAGATACTATTTGAAGACGAGGCACAAAGAGCAAGCATTGGGCTGTAAACAAAAGTTCTCTGGTTAAACCCTGCAATCACTTCCTCAGGACAGAAGTCCTTGGACACGTGCTCCTGCCAAGACTATAGTCCAGGAGACTTCACAGAGCAGTTCTACTCTGCCCTGTAAGGTTGCTACGTTGTAAAATTAGGGCTTCCAACCATTGCAGTCATGCCCGATGGGAAACAAGGACAGTGTACTCTGGGTATAGCAACCACATCTCTGGGAGATCGGGATTTTAATGAGTAGGAAACAGGCATCAAGATCTCAAAGATGGTACAATGATGCACCTTCACAGTAGCATGGTACATTGCCATTGAATGGGGGCCCTGTTGTCTGTTTCTTACGTGGGTGAAAATTCCACCCAATGGGTTGGCTAGCTGCGCAACACCTACATGTACCATCCTTGTTTCTGTTGACCACGACTCAGTGTTTTGAACCAGTTTGAAGTCCTGGTTGAGATTAAACTTGATGGCAACCAACAACAGAAATCGTTTTCCACAAGAACACAAAACAGTTACCATACGTGCTGCTTAACTGCCCCTTGGACAGTGTCAGACTGTGTGTGTTTCTGTGGTCTGCTAAGATTTTTTTTTCTCATTTTAAAAAGAAAAGCAGCTTTCCTTTTATCTGTTATTTTTCTTGACAGATAGGTACTGGACCCTGGTGAGATGGTGGGATACAGGAATGTGATGCCAAGGATGTGGCTCCAAGAACAGGGTTGGGGCTTTGTTTGATAGACAGGTGGCAGAGCTGGACAAGGGCTGCTCCTGCTGCTCCCTGCTTGCTTCCCCAGTCCTGCTCCAACTGTCCTGCTGGGGCCTCTCTCTTCCTGTGGCAACAGCAGCAGCGGATGGGGGTGGGGGCATCCTCTTGAGGAGGATGACTGGAAGAGCACCCTGATGGGACTTCAGCTTTAGTTTTTAGGTTTTTTAATTTTAGATTATTGTTTGGATGGAAGTTTACAGGGAAAATGATTGTTCTATTCAACAATTGATATGCATTTTGTCTATCACATTAGTTGTAATCCTTCGGTCTTTCTGCTTCCACCCTGCCATCCCTATATTTATATAACCATCTTCCCTGCCCCATTCTGGCCCTCTGTGCTTTCTTAGGGGACAAATGCTGCCCTTTTGGTCTTGCATGGCTAGTTATTATTATATATTTTAATGTATAGTAAAGAGTTTGATATCAAGAAATAGTCATAAGAAGTTTTCCCATCCCACTCCACCCGAATGAATATATTATGGACTATGTTCCTCATGTAAGGTTTTAATATGGTACTCTTTTTTTAAAAGGGCAAAATTGTATATTGTTCTGATTTACAGAATTTATCCTGGACATAAAGTCATGTCTACTGGCAGAGGAGATACTAACACATCCTCTTTGGAGCCACTGTGTCCTGATAGGTGAAACGCTATGTCCCTCATGAATCTATCTTGAGCCTCAGAATGACATAATGAAGAGAACCCAGAACACTGAGTACAGTCTTTCTTTTCATATGCATCTTTTGGCTTGGGGGAGTGGGGCATGGGCGAGTGGGGGGTGGGTTTCTTCCAGTAGAATGAGTAGGAGTGTGCTTCTTGGGGTGTAACTATGTGCTTCCACAGTCAATTCATAAAGACCCAGATACGCATCACATTGCAGATGAGGCACTGTCTCTGCATTGGCTTTTCTTACTGCGTCTTTCTTTTCTCTCTGCTGCACACTTATTCACTGCCATCAAGTCCATTTGGACAAAGGACAAGCACCAGAAGAGAAAACTCTAAAAAGATGTTAACTTAAATGTTCAGAGATTCATCCCCCAGTTTTCTCACAACATATTCTTTAAGTTTATCCTTATCATGGAAGACCCTTATTTCCCCATCTATCTTGATAGATAGCTTTGCAGGGTAAAGAATTCAAGGGGAGGCCTTGTTTTCCTTCAGCTTCTGGGAGAAATTGGTCCACTCTCTTCTCTTCATGGTTTCTGTTGATAGGTTTGCACAGATTCTTACCTGAGAGCCCTCATATGTGACCATCCTCCTTTCTCTTGCTGCTTTCAGGATTTTCTCTTTTTCCTCGAAGTTGGATAGTTTAAATATAATATGCCTTGGTGAGCTCTTCCTGGGGTCTTGTCTACTCGGTGTCCTCTCTGCTTCCTGTATGATAGACTGGTTCTCATTCAATAGGTTGGGGAAATTTTCTTTCAGAAATTCCCTTGTTAAATTAGCTGTTGATTTCTTCACTGTGTCTTGTTTTGGTAGGCCAATGATTCGGATGTTGTTCCTCTTTCTTTCTTTCTTTTTTTTTTTTTTTT